>JANHFT010002924.1:45081-72514 GCA_032467955.1 Pseudoxenodon macrops | reverse complement strand
GAAAATGAAACATTATTATCATCATCATCATCATCCTGTCACCGGCAAAATGGCAGGTACTTTGTGAAAAATTACCCCAAACTGTTGTTCCTAATCTGCATGCAGCACAGGCAACTTATTCTGTGCATTGAGGCTGTTCTCTGTGTGTGGTTCTCTTTTTAAATGGCACTTGAAGTGCATTTGCACCCTAAGAGCCAATAGTATTCAGAAATAAAAATGTTCCTTTTGAAAATGAATGGCCCCATGTCAATGGATTTCTTTCTTCTTTTCTACCTTCAGGTGGCATAAAATAAATGTCAAGTATTAAAAAAAAAGAAACAGGAATATTGACTATAAAAAACGAAACACACACACACACACACACATAAAATCTCTGCTGCTTTGGAGCTGTGAAATTGTACAAAGCAACCAATTCATTTCGAAATTGGTGTCTCTGCTCTTGAGTAGACTTCAAGAAATTGTGATGAGATTCCTGAACCCAAGCATTCAACACAGCTTGGTTTTGTTGTGTGTTCCACCCACCAGTTTCTTTTAGAGTTGTGTTGTATGTTTTCACTTAGGATCCATTCTGAGTAAGTACAGATTTATACTTAAATATAGTCTGAATTATTGCTGTGTTAGAACTGAATCACACACTAGTCATTCAGTCCTACTTCTCGAGTTCTTACTTAAATCTTGTTCCATTATGATAGTCATGTCACCCACAGAAGTAATTATAGTTATAGTCAGAAATACTGTGAAGGATACGTTTTATTTTTCCTATTTACAATTGGTTTCACTTTTCATAATTAAATCAGCTTTGCAGAGATCTTCAGAGATTGCTAAAATATAATTTTGTACAAGATGTTATGAGGAAAAGATAAGCAACCGAATGTAGGACACAAATAATTATATTAATCTGCTGGAATGTTAAAATATCAATTGGCTAAAAAAAATCCAAAACAGATTTGACTGCAGTTGCACACATTGTACTTCTAATTTAAACCATTTAAAATAAACTTTAAACTCTTGAAGGTGACCCAGAAATGCTAGCTGACTTGCCTCCAAAAACTGGAAACCTACCGTAATTTCAATCTTGGGTCAGTTGCACACACTACTCTCATTTGTTTTATTTATAATAGCAATCCTACATTTTATTGTAAAACAATCATGTATCATTTCTGTGCCCAGATCTAGCATTTACTTGGCATAACATACCTTATATGATCTCTTTTGACAATGCAGTGGAGACTTCCTTCTTCCCATGATTGGCAGCTAGAGTTGCAGTATTGATTTAAAATAAAATATATATTTTTTAAAGATAGTTAGACAAATTCCTGTGAGAATGTGTGATCTGTGTGAAAATATTAAAATCTCAGGAGACTCTTGTGGAATAGGTGGCCAAGATCAGAAAATATCTCAAAACTCTTATATTTTACATTTCTCATATTAGCTTTTCCAACCAATATGGTCCTGAGCTTTCTTTTGTTAATTGGGTTGAACTGTATTGGTTGGAAACATCTGTAAGAGGCCTTCATCCTGCAATGGATAGCCATTGGCTAGATGTCAAGGATGAAACTGGCAGCCACATGTCTCTGCATTTCAACCCCGAAAAATCCCCCGCCAAAAAAGCCCAAAAACAAGATGGTGATGCATGGGCAGTGCCGGAAACTCGGCTTCTGCGCATGCACAGAAGAAAAAACAAACCAAAATAAATTCAAAAGAAATCCCCCCCCCAAAAAAAGATGGTGGCGCCCACGGAGCAGAACCGGCTCTGTTACATCACCAGAAGCCTACCAGAAGGACTGGTAGAACCAGTCCGAACCGGTAGGAACCCACCTCTGAGGGGGAGGTGTTGCTTTCGAATGGGTTAGATGGAGAAACGAAACTTCTACGATGCCGCTGAAGACTGTGAGATCCTGGACATTTTTCAAGGACATTCTAACAGGTGTGGAGTTTGAAGCAGATGGTTCCCATAACAAAGATAACTTACCCACATGGACTACGTGAAAACCTGGCGGTTTGGCTGGGAAAATTGCTGTTTAATTCTATGAACTGGTGTTTCAAAACCTGAGAGTTAGTTTTCCCTCAACATTACCATGCAGTGTATTCAATAAACAGTAAGTTATTCTGAAATGGAAATGATCTTGGAGTTTCATTTGGATTCTCAAGCTGGATGTTGACATGATAATGATATTAGTTTTTAAACAGCATGTATGAAAGTCCCACCAGTTGTACACCAGTAGTACAGAAGTGAGATGGTAATTGCCTAAGTAAGCCATTCATGACCAATGCAAGTTTTATATTCTCGGAGTATTATTGATTGATTGAAAGAGCTGACTTCAATCTGATGCCTGAAAATATCTGAGAACCATTGTTATCATCTCCTTTTGACTGGAAAATCCTACAGTTACCTAATTATGGAAGAAGTGCTGGAAAAGAGCTGAAAGGTACTTTGCTGAGGGTAGAAGAAGCTCAGCATGGGGATGCTGTGCCGTTATTTCATCCAAGAGAAGAAAGCCAGCTATGTTGTCAGGAATAACATCCTTAAATTCTGAGGCAAAGTCTCTGCTTTTGTAAATGGGTTGTTTGTTGCACACCACATTACATTTCAGATGTCGCTTGCAGGCTCTCCCTGTCATTGCTTTCTTGTATATTTTATTTCTTCGTCAGAACATCAAAGGCAAGTAGCACCTCTCAATATTAATGAGCAGGATGTCTGTAGGATTTCATACTTATAAATTGGATTTGCTGGGATTTAAGAATGTTAAAAGAGCAGCAGGAGTTGTCTTGAAAGAATTGGGTTTGTGTTAGGCAACCTGAAATGGAATTTTCAGTGGAAACAAACTTAAGAGAAAGTGGGAAAAGGCACTAAGGATGGAAGTATGAGCTGTGGAAAACCCAGTCATGGGTAGCCAATACATATTTTCCAGTACACATAATTATTGTTTAGTACTATTGATTGGTAAATAAAATGCTATTCCAATTGCTCTTGATGGTTAAACATTGTTGGCAGAGCAGTGCATTCTTAGACAAGGCAGTTTTGTGTATGCATCTGTCATCCAATTTGCTCTCCAGGTTAATTCATGTGGATATATTAATCCAAGTGCTGGTTTTGTAAACTTACTTCCCCACAAATACATTCCATTGAAAGCTATTTGTTTGTAGATCTTATGGTGGCTCACCTCAGGCATTAGGAATCTCAGGAAATTAGGGATAATTCTCAGCCAGGCATTTGTTTCTGAAATTTTTGTGTGGACCTAATGCATCTGAGCTGTAAAAATCCAGAAGACACTAGATAGCAGCAAAGAGCTAGAGTTCCTGTGCCTTGTTGCTGCCATCCAATGGTCATCTGGATTTTGCAATTTAATTCTGGAAACGTTAGATTTAGACTCCTTAGATCAGGAGGAATCGGGCATCTCCTTTTCAGACCAACAAAAGTAGCATCTGATGACAAATCAAGAAACCTTATGCCTTTTAATAAAATTTGTTAGCTAGAAAAGAGTTTACCAGGCTCATGGTGTATTGAAGGGCAATGGTTTTTGAACCGAGATACCTTAAATTGGTGAACTTACAGAGTTGTACCCAAAATCTGGAACCCAGAACTCCTATGACATTAAAATTTGATACATTTTACAAAACATTTTAATGACATAAACTTTAGGATAAAACATTAGAGCCCAACATAATGAACAGGGTCTCACATCTGGCAACCTGTGGAGCAGCACCCTTGAAATCCTTAAGAGATTCTCAGATGGTGGTTGGCATGCCACAATCCTTGCCCAAAATGCAACTGGGCACATTTCCAAAAGAGTACCCCACCACCTTCCCTTCCCAGCCAAATCTTGGCAATAAACTTAATGGTACATAGGTCACAGTAATACACTTAGATATGTTACCATAGGAGAATCATGGCAGGGAATTCAGGTTGTCCATTTCCCTGATTCAAGGCTTTTTCTCTATACTCGTCAAATGCAGGACACAGAATAACAGATTCAGTTATGGGCAGGCAGATTCTGATTCAGTCTTAGAAAGAACTTCCAAAGTATACTGGATTGTAAGAATGCTCTTGGGAGACAAGAGCCACAGCGTAGTTGACTATCATAAGATAGCCCTAAGAAGGAGAAGGGGCATGGAAAGCATCTCAGAAGTTTCCCAGAAAGTAAAAATAAAAGAGGGGAGAAAGGGATTTCATGTTGTGATATTCTATTACTGTATCCTTAAAATAAAAATATGTTAATATTATGATTTGGGCTTCTTGTCTAGGACTGAAACCAACAGAGCAGTTGAAGGGTGTAATTAATCACCCATAGAAATAGTGTGTTACCTTTCACTGGATGGCTTCAAGCAGTGACTTGATAGCTGTCAATCTAGAATATTTCAATGTGGATTCCTGAGCTAAGCAGGAAATTGGGCCTGACACCTTTTCTAACTATAAGATTCTAGGATTTATGGAGTTTCTGGGTATGAGTGACTATTGTTTTAGACAACTGTTTAGAGTCACCAGAATAACATACAGTAGATTAGAATATTGCTTTTGGAAAGCAATAGTGAGACAGGGCAATTGCCTACCCATAATGTTTATCCTTTTTCTCTTAAAAACTGAAAACTGGATTAAATGGGTCGCTGGCATAACCCAGGAATGGCTCATCTTTTGTTCTTAAACACACCTTCAATTTTATTGAGATAGAGATGGCAGATAGATAGATGTTAGATGATAGATGGATAGATAGATAGATATATATATAGATATATATATAGATAGATAGATAGATAGAGAGAGAGAGAGAGAGAGAGAGAGAGAGAGAGAGGAGAGAGGGAGGGAGGGAGGAAGAGAGAGATGATAGATGATAGAAAATGTTATTTATTTTATTTATTAAATTTATGTGTCACCTATTTCACTGACAACTGACTCTGGACAGCTTATAAACCTTCTAAAAACAGAGATACAAAACATTAAAATATTAACTATTAAAATGAACAGAAATTAAATAAATTTAAAAAGTTAAATATTGATATTAATTTAAGCCCATGGACCAAAAATCTCTTAACATTTTTATTTCATCTCTCATGTTGCAGATAGATAAAAATAATAGTGTATCAAACGCTGTTTTGGAAAATAATATTATGTATCAAAAACATGTACACAAACACTAGATTCCAAGGGGAAGTCTTTGTAAGTGGCAAACAAAATCTCTAGCAAAACTGTTAGGAATCACAAGATGTGGTTTTTTCTAGAAAGAGCCTCATTTGCTATTCTGATTTCTAAAAAGGCACAAGAAAAAGAATGGTTAGAATATCCTTTCTGGAACAGAAAGAACAGACTAACAAAGCCACCTGGAGATACTCTGAAGTTGGGCAGCATCTAACTCTAATAAAATATGTTTTTAATAAAAAAAACACCTTAATTGAATCTGCCTACTTTGTATCAGTGTGTTACTAAACATAATTTAGGCTTAGTAAATTTCGTAAAATTAATAAACTTAAATTTAGTAAATAGAATTTAAAAAGGAAAGAACCAACCTAGAACTAAGGAGAAATTTCCTGACAGTGAGAACAATTAATCAGTGGGATGGCTTGCCTTCAGAAGTTGTGGGTGCCCCATCACTGGAGCTTTTTATGAAGAGACTGGACAGTCACTTGTCTGGAATGGTTAGGGTCTCCTGCTTAGGGAGGGGGCTGGACTAGAAGACCTCCAAGGTCTCTTCCAACTCTGTTATTCTGAATTACCTGTAAAAACCCTGCAGCGACATGAACATAACTTACACATGATGACATCATGACAATGTAACAGTTACATATTTGTATCATGATGTCTGACACAAGTATGTAATTCATGGCATTTATGCGATGACGTAATAAAATACTTGCTGTCATTTGTCACACCTTACTCCATGGTGGACACTACTGTTAGCCAAATATGACTAAATATGACAGATGTACCTCCTGGCTGACAAGCTTCATCAACATCTCTTCTCCAGACAATAATGTACATTCCAGCCAGGATACTAAAAACAAAATAAAAATTAGGAAATTTAGGTTTGTTTTCTTTCTATGGTATATCCTGTAGTAATCCTTCCACCAAGCTATTAAGTTATAAGGTATTGAAGCATGATTCAACTTTTACCAACATGATGCAAACTGTAAAGCCATCATGGTATTAATCATCTCCAAGGTGATCTGTATTTCCATGGAAACTGTGATGTTTGTATTCTGTATGTTGGCTGGTGTTCAAAGTTTGGAATCTTTCAGGAAGTAAGCCAACTGATTAAAAATGTTAAATCCTCATCATGAATTTTTCAACACATCTGTAAAACTGACTCAGTCATTTATTAGAATAATGACTAAATCGTAAGGAAAATTAAGTAAGTAGATGGGAGAAAAAGTCTCCATACTGAATTTATCCATACGTAAGCAGATATGCGTATGCACTAGCACACAAGGTGAAATTGTCCATTATAATTTTTATCTCTTAAAATGTTTTGGATATCCTTCAGGCTTCATAATCACACCAATAAGGAGTTATTATTTTCCCCCAAGGAGTGTATATACTGATAAAGAGCCAGTTCTACTGCATCAAGAATTCAGAACCCACATCTATGAAAGAGAATTACTTGGGCTACAAAACTTAAGCTGGTTTTGATTGGATCCTGCAATATGTTTATTGTCGCAACTACACAGATGATTTTACTAACATTTTGACGAGCCTTTAAAACAAATAAGCAAATAGATTAATTAGATTAATATTAAAACTTAACCAAACAGTTTTGGCTTCATACATATAAACCCTTGTGTTCTTTCCTGTAATATGCTGATCGCATGGCATTTTCAACTTTCAAAAACAAATTTTAAAAAGTGAAATTAAACTTTCAGCACGCATATACTGTACACATAAACAAATACAAAGATATGTTTTAAATAGATGAAAGTTTCAGGAATTTGGCACTCTAAATTTGGAAGGATTGGACCGATTCTTTAAAGCTGCTTCATACAGAAAAGTCTGTGCCTAAAGAGGTGGATGTGTTTTATTTAATTTGTGAATTAAACAGCTTTTTATTGTCAGTAAATCTTCTTTCCCCCCCTCTCTCTCTCTGTTGCAAGAGACAAAATAAGATAATCTGACTGAAGTGTCTGACTGAAGCTCGTATTAAATAATCCTGAGATAGAATAGAATAGAATAGAATTCTTTATTGTCCGAGTGTGATTGGACACACAAGGAATTTGTCTTTGGTGCATGTGCTCTCAGTGTACATAAAATACAAGACACATTTGTCAAGAATGATAAGGTGCAACACATGATAATCATAGGGTACAAATAAGCAATCAGGAAACAATATCAATAAGAAGTCATAGGATACAATCAACAAATTACTGTCCTGCAGTCGTAAGTGGGAGGAGATGGTGAGTGGTGTAGGGTTTCCTGCCTAAGCAGAGGGTTGGACTAGAAGACCTCCAAGGTCCCTTCCAACTCTTATTCTATTCAAACACAAATTGAACAAAATAGTAATAGCAGTCAACCCAAGAACACAAAATACCCAACCTTGATGTAGCTAAATGATGTGATGGACAGTCGCAACATATGAAGCCAGTTTATAATTCAGTATCATAAACTCAGAATAGTGGGTTAACTGTGAATGCCAAAATTAATGCAAACAAGCAAATTTTAATCTTGTTTTCTAGATTAATGGTAACAAAATATTCCAAAGTCACTGTGGAGAATAAAAACAAATATGGGTTTCTGCTTTAACGGTCAACTATATTTTTTTATTCCTATCCTAGAAATCCAGAAAGGTAAACTGACTAAACTATTATTGGCATTGAAACTAAACATAAAAATTGATTTCATACAACATGCTAGACTGAGTGGTTTATAGTTCAGTACGACACAGAAGACAGCCACCATCACGCAGCTATAGCGGGATATCCCTGTTAGTCTCTTGCAGTAACGTCGTATAAGCCCCCCAAAAAATGTTGAAAATGTTGAAGAGGTTTTTGGCGTGCTTCTCTAGTCATGGCTTTCGCACTTAGGCGTGGGAGAATAAGAAGCCAGCTCAGTTGACGCGTGGACTCAAACGGCCCAATGAGCAAAGCCTGTGATAGCGAGACGGAGGGAGCAAAGGAGAGAGCGGCAGGCGGATGTGACGTCCATTCACTAACATCGCTAACTTACTATGTGGAACAATCATAGATTTCGGACAGTTCCTGTATAGTGCTATAAACCTGAACGCCGCGTCTTCCCAAGGCGATCGGGAGGCTGGGACGGGAGGCTGGCCTGGAGGATAGGAGGTGTGGCCTGCGTTCACTCAGCTGACTGTCCGCCATTTTGTCCGCCGCTCCGGCTTTTACCTCAGAAAAGCGCCGGTGGGGCGGGAGGCGAAAAAAAGGAAAAGGGGCGCAGGTGGGCAAAGCGGCGACGCTCTTTCCAGCCCGCGGGATGTGACCCGCCGCCGACCTGCCTTTTTCTGCCTGATTCCTGACTCCTGTGGCGTGTCTTCCTTTCTAAGCGGAACGCTGCCTTTTTTTCCTTCTTCATTTAGTTTGGCTTCTCCCGCTCCGTCGGCTCTCCCTCTCCACGATGGCGTTGAAGATGGTGAAGGGGAGCATCGACCGCATGTTTGACAAGAACCTGCAGGACCTGGTGCGGGGCATCCGCAACCATAAGGAGGATGAGGTGAGCAGGAGCAGGCTGGCAGCTTAAACGTGGGGGGCGACGGGGGGGGCGACGTGAAGGGTGGGATAGGCCATAATGTCGGCGATAGCGCATCCCCTCTTCAGCATCTGTCAGATTTTAAGCCACAAGTTCCCCCGACCTGGTTTATTCAGATGTGTTAGACTGCCAGTTCCCTCAGCCCCAGCCAGTAGCTGCAGGCCAGCTGGATGCCATGCGAATTGAAGCCCGAGGCTTCTGCAAGGAGCCAAATTAAGGGCAAGGCTGGTTTAAGAATTGGTGGGTGCACTTGTTGCTGTTCCTCCTACCCCGTGTATACGCCGCCTTCTCCTCTCCCTTTTGGGTTTTTGTTTTTTTGCATATGGGATTTGTACCCTTTGTTTCCCTCAGAGAAGAACACCCAATGTGGGGAGTGGCTCAATCAAAGAACTTGCTCTCTCTGATCTATTTAGTCCCTCAGGGTAAGAGGAGACGATTTCTTGTTCTTTCTTAAAACATCTTAGGTTTTCCTGACCTTCCGCCTTTGTTTCTAATTTTAGTAGCTCTGTTAAGGAAGGAAAGAGAAGAGTTGCACAAGATTTCTTTATTAGTATAATAGTCTCCCTTTGGACCTTGTGCTTGAATTTTGCTATTCCTCTCCCTTTGGTTCCGATAAATGTATCTTTTACATGAAAACCCTGGCACAGAAACTGTGCTGTATTATATCACTGACTTTTACAGTCCTTTTTAGGAGCCTTTCTGATAAAAGAAAGGTAAAATATGCTTTATGATAAGTAGTGATCCTTCATTTTCAACTTATTGACATTATTCAGTTTCCATAACTGTAGCTTTGCAAGGTAAGTTGGTAATATTGTCATTGTGTGAACATTCTATTAAAAACCTTTCATTTGGGCCAATCGCAATCTCTCGGCCCAGCCTACTCAAGTGTGGTTGTTGTGAGGATAAAATTGGAAGACAGAGTCCTGCCTTTCTGAAAGGGAATGGGAGTTAAATTTCATAAATAAAGGTGTAATTTTTTGAAGGCTATCTATAGTAAGTAGAAAGATAAATTTGGACAGAGGTTTTCTGTGTTGCATCTCAGTGACTTGTTCATTATGCTGTGGCAATTTTTTATTAAACTATTTGTGTAATTAATGATCACATAATTATATATTTGGATCTAGTCAAGCTATCACTAGACTAATACGATTGGTGGTCTTACAATTGAATAAACCTGCCTTCAGTAACAAAAGTCAGCAAAACACATTGACCAAACACAAAATCTGGAGACCTTTATGACTGCTATAGAATTTACTTTACATTTACTCAGTAAAGTAGGCCAGTGTTGCAAACTCTTCTTCCACAAAGAACTGAAAGTGGCATAAACAGCACTTCTGCAATTTTCCTAACAACAGTTCCTCTGTGGGATAAGGGTGGACTTGAACCTTGACCTCCCTAGTTCAAAATACTTTACTACATCATTCAAACATTCAGGAATTTATTCTGCTTGTGTTTGAATGTACCACTATTATTTATCTTGTCTTTCAACAGTCCTGTAACAGTCCACTATACCCTCATCTTACCTAAGATTATGGGTTGAATTCTTGCAAATGAATTCATACATTAGATTCCCTAGTCCCCCCAAGAATGTTGCCAATATCTAGTAGTCATAACACATTGCTACTACGTAGTGAAACTTTTTTGCATATATGCTTTTAAAGATAAGTAACCATTATAAATACATGTGTGGTAAGACTAGATGAGTATGGTTAATATTGGCTGTGTTTGCATGCCACAGCTACTACGGTATGAACTAGCCAGCCACATTTTAGCCTGTTGTGTTGAATAAACCTATCCTCTGTGGCTAATTTATGGTTCAGTATATTGTATGAACTCAGAAAATTACTAAACCGTGGTTTAGTTCATTATAAACATGCTCTGTAAACAAAGCCATTGAAGGTGTGTGGAAACAGGGTTTGAGGCTCAGAGAAGTACCTACAGCTTTTCTAAGGCAGCCTGATAAGTCTACAGTAAACCTACCCAATCAACAAACAAACCTGGTTCATTGCTTAATTTCCTATATTGAGGACCATCAGGAAGGAATATATCTTATTGTCATCCTAATTTTTTTTTTTTGGGGGGGGGGAAAGGCTGCTTGGAAATATGAATCCATTTGATCACTGTAACTAAATAATCTATGGCAACTGTCTTCTGTCTTCCCTTAGCCACAATTACACTTAACCACCATCTCCAGATAATACTGGAATAGCTTTTTATACTTGTTCCTCAAGATAGAGACTAAAATCATTTGTTGAATGTGCTAAAAGAAGAGTGTAGCCAAACATGACTATGGTTGCTATATGGCCTGAAAAACTGACTTTTGCAGTCTTGGTATACTACTTCAATTAAAATTATTAAAATTTCACAGCATGATTTTTTGCCTTCACAGTATGGCTTTCTACTCTTTCATGACAGAAAATATAGGAACATAAGTAAGCATATAGTGGGCCATATTTTTTTTAAACGTGGGAGGCAGGGGGGAATGACTCCACTGTTATATGCTCTTTTTATTTCATCATCCCACTCATTGTGGTTTTAATCCTTCCCAAAATTGTTAATTGCAGCCCTGGCTACCAAATGGCCACCCAATCTATTTTATGTTTCAAGTACTAAATTTAAAATGGTTACGCAAGCCATGGTTTACCGTGAAACAGGTTACTATCTCAGGACTCAGGTACAATTAAGTGTAGTTCATGCAGTTACAACATCTTTGTTTTGCACATATCCAGTATTTATAGTAGATTTATATTCTCCCTTTTCTTTAGAAGCATATATATAGCATTCCAATCTATGTCCTACCTCTACCAAAAAAAGTTTATTCATATCCATTTTACAAGTTGTATATGGGCATGTGTAGGAAGAAGTTTAACAAAGCTATTTCAAGTTATATTTTTTTGCAAAGCTTGCATCCTTGAAATGTTTTCTATGTATCTATTGCATAAAACACATTTAAGGAATACATTGTATTGGTTTCCCAGCTGCCCTTGGGTGAGTGAGAAACTATTTGTACTTTGTTTTGTAATGACTCCCTAATATATTCAGATAAGCCTACCCCCTAAAAAGAGGAAATGGTTGTCTTATATCCTTTACAACATGAACATTTAATCTTTTGATGCAATTATAAATAATAATTTATCATAATTAGCCAAGTTTTCCTGTGTTCATTTACCACAAGAATGTGAAGACATTAAATTTAAATTTAGGTATGAAATCCAAACCATAGAAATTATGGTTGTAAGTTGTGGTCATTAAGCAGGTCACCATGCAACTCCACCCAATTTTATGCCCTTTTTTTCAGTAATTGTAAAACCCATTTTAGCCAATGGGTGTTTTTTTTGTCAGAAACCAGAAGTAAATGCAAAAGATTGTAGTCATATGACCATTTGCTAAATACCCAAAATATGATCATGTGACCACAGGCAGCATGGCTATAAGAACTTTGAAACTTGGTCATATGTAACTTTGGGGAGGCCTGTTATAACTTTGAGTGGTCGTTAAGTGACCAGTCATAAGTCAAGGATTAGTATGTCATTACTCTTAACCTTGTTTAGTTTATGTTAGCTTTCCTCATTAGTATTTGAAGTTTTTGATTATGTGCCATTAAGTCACTATCAACTGCTAGCAACCACTGTTAGCAACCAAGTAGATTTTCTCCATTATGAGGTGGCTTTCAGATATTCTAACTAATATTTAAATACAGGTTTTTTTTTTGTTCAGACAAATTGCACATCTGGCTTAATTTAATAAGATAAAATGTAATTTATTGTACCCATAGATTGTGATTAAGGTATTGGTCATATGAGAGAGGGCTTGGCTTTTGATGGCTGACTCTCTTGTAGTTTGTGGTTAAGTTGTTTACCCATAGTAAGGCTATTGTTATTACCAATAGCCACACATTCACAGTGAACGTTCATCTATTGGGGAAGTCTTGCTTTGAAGCATTGAAAATGGTTTTTATGCTGGTTGTATGATTCTTTTGTGCCCAGCTTTGTTGTAGATTTTTATTTATTTTTATTTTATTATTACATTTATTTGCCCCCTCCCCATCTCTCCATGAGGCTATGAGCAGCTTACAACAGCAAATAAAAAATTATAAAAAATGTAACTATAACAATTGAATGGAATAAGAAAAATAAATAATGGAAGTACATCAATATGAATTAAAAACAAGAGTCCCAACCCCTGGGCTAAAGACAAGTACTGATCCGTGGCCTGTTAGGAACCAGGCTGGGGGCAAACCACAGGGATGGGAGCAGGATGTTTTAGAATAAGTATTGCATAAGTGGCCCAGTCTTTTTCAATAAATAATGGTGTATCTCTAAGCATGGATTGCACCTTGTGCAAACTAGATTACAGTTAAGATTTATATTTGTGGGTTGCTGTGTGTTTAAACCTGATAATTAATTTAAAAAATGAAAATAAAAGCTTCTGGTTTCTTCACATCCTATACTAGAGAGAATAATGCATTATGGGTTCTGAGCATAGTCATGCAATTTATAGCTAATATAGAGTAGATAGCACATAGGTTTGTAAATAATTATGCATTCTGTTAATTATAGTAAGAATAGGAAGGTTATTTTTGTTCCTTTAATTTCTTTGTTGTGAGGTTCTGTGTAAATTAAACATAACAACTGGATATGTTGAGATCAGTTTAATAGTTAACAATTGTAGAAGTAATTCAGCAATAAAAAAAATGCATTCGGGCCAATAATGTGCAATAATATTTATGTCTTTGCCCGGCTGGTATTAAAAATGTGGATTACAACCTCTGGCATTATCATAATAAAACAGATTTTAACAGATTAACAGAGTTGGAAGGGACCTTGTAGGTCTTCTAGTCCAATCCCCCCTACCACCACCACCCGCCCAAGCAAGACATATAATCACTAGGCTTTAGATTACATTCAGTGAAATTATTTCTGAGTAGATGTGTTTGAGGAAGTATGTTTTTCTATTTAAGACTTTTTTAGTTTATTGTAAAGTTTTATTTATGTTTTATTTATTAAATTTATATTATACTTTTAGCACATAAATCTGTTTTCTATGGCATTATGTGGCTCCATGTTTACCACATAAGGCATTTTCAAAAATGTGGCACTGCAACCTATGTGCTTCATTTGGGATTAGAATGAAATGGTAGACATATACGGTTCACTGATAGATTTGGAATTGCCATAGGAAATTTGGGAGAGAAAGTGGTGTAATTGTGCACAGAGAGCTTTAACGACTCTAAGTATGACATTGCATGTTTCATGGTACGACATCAGCCATCTATTTCCTGCTATACGTGCTTTTATAACGAATATAGCTTGATTCTTTCAAGGAGAATCAAGTTGTTACTAGGCTATGCCCATATTGAAACTGTTAGAAAGAGCATATTAGCAGCTTCCATATCCAGATGAAATTATGCAGAACAGCAAGCTGCTCATTTTCTGATCCCACAAATAGGCCATGAACCAAAAAGGAGGACTAGGTTTAATACATAGCCGTAGGACTTTGTATGTTCAATAAATTAAAATAAATTAATAGATTAAAAGCTCTTTTATGTCAAAGTTGCTTATGAATGAAAGTTTACCTTTCACATTTCCCCTGGATTTTTATGCTGAAAGTCTTATGAAACGTTTGATTGACAACTAAAAGTGGCAGCTCAATTCCCTGGAAGTATAAATAAGAATTTACCAACTCCAAAAGTGGGAATTTTATGAAGAATTCAGCACACTGGAAAAAACAAAATCTTTCATTTTTAATGTCCTAAATCTTATGACTCCGAAGGCTTGAGGGGTGTCAAACTTGATTTCATTGAGGGCTGCATCAGGGTTGTGTTTGATCTCGTGTGTGCTGGGATGAGTTTGGCCAGCTTGTATCAGGTGGTGGCCCGAGTGCTCTGCCAGAAAAAAACAGGCTCCCAAGCTCTATTTCTGTATGTGACGGCCTCCTACAACCTGCCCTCCTGAGCTCCGTTTTCACTGGTAGAGGCACCACAGGTTGGTCCTTCGCTGTTTCCAGGGTGACCCCGCAGGCCAGATCTAAGTACCCCGTGGACCGGATCTGGCCCACGGGTCTTGAGTTTGACACCCCTGCTTTACACTGAATGACTCAAAAATATATATTAAAATGTGAGCCCTTTGAGGGAGGCCAAGTCAGGATTAAGCCTGGAACTCTATTTATATATGCCAATTTTAACTGAATTTTAAAAGTCTGACTGAGTTTTCTCCTCCCTGACTTCCTTTTATACTAGTAGTGAATTAGGAAGGAGACAGTTTGAGCTCATTAATTTTTTTCTGTTTCCCAGGCTTAATGCATATTTTTCCAATTGTGGTCTCTTCACTCAGCATGAAGACTCTTGGCATAAGGTACTCTACATGCTGATTGCATTCTCACGTGGCTCTTAGGCTCCAGAAATATTATTGCCATTGGATGCATTGTGCATGCATATGATGTGACCATTTTGTCAGAATGGAGTCACGTAAAGAATGAAGAACTGAACATACTTTAACATTTACTCAGAAAAAGTGCTTTGGACCTTGTATAAGTACAAGAGCCTCCTGCTATTCATTAAAATAACTTGACTTTTTAAACAATGACTTCCCTAGAAGCAGGGGGACGGGAGACGGGGGGACTAACCTTTTGAGTATGCAGCCAGTGCTTCAAGAAGTATGTTACAGTTATAAAATCCATTCTTCAAAACAAAGATTCATTCTTCAAAAATAACAAGCCAAAAGGCAAGCATAAGAAATGAGAATTTTGATTGTTTTGTTTTGCTTGATGTTCCAAGAAAGTTGACTTCTCACCATATCACATCTAGCGGTTACATTTTAATAAGTCCAATTCCCCAAGGACCTCTGCTGTTTAATTTTTCTAATTATCCTATAGGTAATGGACATAGCACATTTCCTTGCTCTGTGTTTTGTAAAAAGAAATGCAGATTGGACTTTTATACCATCCTAGGTCCAGAAAAAATATTTGGTATGGGAAAGATCGGTAAAAATCTACAGTGGAAGTGGGAGAGTAAAATTGTGCTTTCTGCTCCAAGTCTAAGAATTAGAGATGGGTAAAACTTTTTATATTTATCATCCCATTTTTAATGGATTCATCCAGCAGTCATCTTTGGCCTCTGAGAGCAATTACTGGAATTACAGTGAAAAAAGTAGCTGTATCTTAGCTCATACTGTCTATCAGGATGATAGATAATTTATTAAGCTAGCAGAAGTTGACTGTTCAGATGGCTTCTCCTATTTACTTTCTTCCCCTCCACATTCATTCCCCTTCCTAACCTGACTATTTCCCAACTTTTTAAACCTCTTGCTTACTGTGATCTGAATGGCTTCTGCCTATCCCCTTTGCCCCACAGTGACATTCAGTTCTCTCCTTATTCTTTAGGTCTCATGTCAGGATTTAATGTAGTTTGCCAGAAGTAAGTTTTGATCTAATGCCAAGTGGCTGCCTAGCTTTAGGCCATTGCTTTGACCTTCAGTAAACAGAAAAGGGTGTCAATTGCCTGGGTGATGCCATGCCTGAAATACATACATCTTATATGTTTTAAATTAATGTTTCTGTAACTGCCATGAGTTGCTATTGCCTAGCTGATTAATAATATGCACTGTAAAATATGCAGGAATATATTCCACAGTGGGCCAATTGCAATTCAGAATGACTCGTTTAAGAGTGTTAAAAAATCACACTTGACCTTCAGCAGCTTCAGATGGGAGAACAAAGTGTGATGGTGAGGGGGGAAAGCAGATCTTTCTTCTTCCTAATGCTGTTCCTCCTCCAGATAATGTTCTCAGGATACCTTATATTTTCATTGAAAAGCTCCAAGTGGCTATCACTCCATCCTAGCAAGAATCTGTTTTGCTAAGGAAATGACACTGTCTTTGAGATACTGTGTCCTGACAGTATTGATCAATATTTCAGTCATAATATTTGGTTGTTTTCCTGAGCACACATTATGCTATATTCTCCCAAGAGTGCATAGCATTCTCAATGGTCAGAGCAGAGAGCCAGTTTGGTGGTGTGGTTAAAGCATCAGGCTAGAAACCAGGAGATCGTAAGTTATAGTCCTGCTTTTGGTACAAAGCCAGTTGGGTAACCTTGAACCAATCATTCACTCTCAACCCTAGGAAAAAGACAGCGGCAAGCCACTTCTGAAAATCTTGCCAAGAAAATTTCAGGGACTAGTCCAGGCACCAGAAGTCCTGGCTGACTCAAAAACATACAGAAATATGGTGAGAGAAAACTTAAATTTGCTACCAGAATTAGTCTCTGTTTTTGAAAAAGCCAAGATATATAGATACATCTATGTACATGCTTTTCAGATATAGCCATCACAGATCATTTATTGAGATCGATATATGTAACCTTTACAGACAAGGCTGGAAATAAGGATTAAATTTTTTAATGTATATTTCCTACTACTAGCATCCCCTCAGCTACTCAAATTGTTGCTCCATATTCCATTGCAAAAAGGTTCCATGGCCTCAAAATCAAATACTATTAAGTCCTGGGCCATTCAGTGGAATTTCTGGACTGATAAGCTTGGTCCACACCCTTTAAAGGAAAACTACATTGTGGTTTTTCTAAATGTTTCATATGCATTTTCGTGTCTTTTCTTGCTGGTGCCAGAATTCTTGCTGTTGTTTTTTTGGGGGGGAAGCAGCTACCTTTGGCTTATTGTCAGAACTACACATGTAGAGCTCAAGCTAACTATTATGTTCTGCCTATAATACGGGAAACTCCTTGTTCTGGCAGCCCACTCTGGGAAACAATTAAATAAGGCTCCAAGGAACTAGAAGGAGGGGATCAGTCCTAGCCCTTTTGCTTGTTGTGCAGTGATTCCAGGCTAGCTCTATGCTTGACCCCTTCCCCCTGCCAAACTGGGTATTTCCCAACACTTACATAAATATCAGATTGGTTTTGCTCAGGGTTTTTTTTTAGTGTTGAGATTTAGAGGTAAAGTTTTTTTTTTCACTTGTGATTTTGTTGTCAACAAGTTGAACTACCTATATTGTTATCCACACATTTTGCTCAGTGGTGAAATTCAAAAATTTTCCCTATTGGTTCTGTGGGCATGGCTTGATGGGCATGGCTTCGTGGCGGGGGGGTCATGTGCCTGGGTGGGCGTGGCCAACTCGACATCGCTCACGTCAAGGGGCGCCTCACCCGGCCCTTCCCCTCCTTGTTGCAAATGGCAGGAAAATGGAGGGAAATGTTCCTGTCTACCATCCTTCCCTAGTCTGTGCTGAGCTTCAGGAATGGTTCACAGGCAGGAAAATCCCCTTCCCCATTTTCCTGCCTTTCATGAAAATGGCTCCATTCCGAGCCTTCAGCGTTGCAATCCTGGGATACGCTGAAGGCTCGGAATGCCTCTGCTTCAGCGCACAATGACTTTCGCCCGGCTCTTTCTGGGCGCGGTGCTTCTGCCTGTTGGGCCACTTCCCAAAGCTGGCAGCTCCACAGCCAGCCGCTTTGCTTTTTCCCTCTTTTTCTTCATGGGAGGCTTGCATGGTGGCATCAGCAGCAGGTGGAGGCAGAGGCATGGGGGAGGCAGAGGTGATCCCAATTCACCAGCTCCTTCATCCCACTGTCTTTTGGCTTGCCTGCAGCTGCACCGAACAAGCACCAGCACGGGGCGTCTGGATTGCCTGCCTCCCCCATGCTGGTGCCACTGCTCGAGCCTCCCAAAAAGTGGGAAAAAGCAAAGCAGCTGGCAGCCCAACAAGCAGAAGCGTTGTGCCCAGAAAGAGAAGGGCAAAAGGGGGCAGCGAGCTGCAGAGGCTAAAGTGAACCAACCAGGGGTGTGGTTTTTACCGTTTCGGCGAACCATTTAAAATTGCCGGGATCTTTCTGCCACATGTGTTGGATATGCCCTAAAGTTAGAAAGTACTGGTATAAAATAAGGGAATGGGTAGAAGAAATTACCAAACAAAAGATTGAATTGAAGCCGGAATTCTTCCTATTAGGTCTCTCAGATGATAAAATGAACAAAAACCTTCAATACATAACATTACACATATTAACGGCAGCCAGAATTGTCCTTGCGCAAAATTGGAAACAAGCTAACATTCCACCAGAATCAATCATAATAAGATAGATATTAGAATGTGCAGAGATGGATAAGATGACCATGGAGTTGAAAGAAAGAGAAGAATTGGAATGTTACCAAGTTTGGGATAGATGGTATACCTGGTTAGAGAATAGGAATAAACTTAGGGTATAAAGACTATACTTTACACTGCTTTTATTCTAAAAGGACTGATATATATTATTGAAGATAATATGACTATACTGTGTGTGTATATAGTAGTAGAACGTAGACGACTGCATATTATAGGATAGTGAATAGAACATATGTAAATACGAAGGTTATGGATACGATATGGAAATGCTGTATCAAGTGTAAATTTGTGTTTTGTTTTTAATGTTGAAAAATGTTTAATTAAAAAAAAATATTTTTTTTAAATAAAAAATATTGCCGTGATCCGGTCCAAACTGGTCAAATTTCACCCCTGAATTTTCTGTTGCTTTGGGAATGGCACAGTTTGTAAGAGAAAGAGCTGCAGTTTTCTTGGTAAGTACAAATACTGTTTAGCCTAATCTTGAGAATTAGATATGCAAGTGATGGACTCCATAGCATCTGTATGCTTCTGCTGTGACATAGCCATCAAATATTTAGTATGAAGAATTATATACTAAAAGATCTGTTGCATACAAGGAGTTCTCTCAGCATCTCATATTCCAGGTGGAATTGCAGAGACATGTGAAATTTGAGCCTTTTTCCTTGTTTCAAAATTTGAAAGCAATGGAGTATCACCAGCAGTAGCTCAAATCAGCATCCATGGAGTTATCTTTTTTATGTCCCAGGAATTAACATGGCAAGAAAGTAGTCCAGTCATTCTGTAAAGTCATCCAGAGAATTTGATGGTTAAGCAAGGACATGAAACACGTTATGTTTCATCTATGCAATTAGCAAAGGTTCTGAAGGCCATGAACTAAGACGTTCATAGAGCTATCCAATCTGAGCAAAGCTATCCCGAGCAAAGAGATGTTTGCATTCAAATGTTTGTACCGTAATCCACAGTTGGTAGCCTTTGATTTGCATATTACAAATAGTGCTCAATTTACGAAAACAATTGAGCCCAGCATTTTTGTTGCTAACTGTTGCTGTCTCAACTTAAGACAGTTGAGTTTTGCTCCATTTTGTGACCTTTCTTGCCACAATTGTTAAGTGAATCACTGTAGTTGTTAAGTTAGTAACACGGTTGTTAAATGATCTGGCTTCCCCATTGACTTTGCTTGTCTGCGGGTCGCAAAAGGCGACCACATCATTCCGGGACACTGCAGCTGTCATAAATGAATCAGTTGCCAAGTGTCTGAATTTTGGTCACATGACCATGAAGATGCTGCAATGAAAAATGATCATAAGTCATTTTTTTCAGTGTCATTGTAACTTTGAACTGTCACTAAATGAATTGTTGTAAATAGAGGACTACCTCTAACTTGAAACATGACATTGAAATGTAATCTAAATTTTCAAGTTGCACATTCTTAAAATTAATAGTTTCCAGGTATGTCCTCAGAAATTAAGAATTCCTTGCGCCCTAAACACTCCCCTAACATAGGAGAATTTTGTACACATTTCCATGTGAATCATTGCTCTGATCTGATAATCTCTGAGACATCTAGGCTAACCAGTTATCATTTATTGATACACAGAGAAGAGGCTGCTTGTTGCAGCTTTGTGCTGTTCCCTAGTCTGACCTTCTGAGTGTCAAGTATGAATGGCTATTCATTCCTCCATTTTCCCCCCTAATCCAGAGCAGTTTACAAAGATGAATTCTAGTTGGACTATTCATCTGATCCAATATTGTCTATTTTAACAGGCAATAGCTCCCAAAATATCATGCTAAAGAAGGGGCTTCTGTCTTACTACCTGAGCTGTTTCGCCACTTGAATCTATGACTGTCTGCCTTCAGAGTGGATGCTTTAGAACAGAGCTGTGTACTCTTTCCTGAAGTTTGAAAACTTCTGTCTTAAATTTATGTTACTTGACTGAGCGTTGTAGAGCTTCTGTTTCTTTATCTGGCCCTTTCACCAATCACTTCACATGCTTCAGTGAGTTGATAGGACAAAATCCTGTGACTAAAAGCATTTTCCAAGAGGCAAATGATGGGAGAGTCCATAGTGTTGGGTGCGGCTGGAAGAAATCTGAAACCATTTGGCAGAGTCAGATAACAGTACAGAAGGATTAACTGCAAGTTTGCACAATCCTCCCAATATTCTACAAGCCTGAGATGAAGTATTGGAACAGAGCTATTAACAATCAGAAGCTCCACAATTGCTCCTTCAATACTTCTTAATTTCAGTTCCAAATACTTTGGTCAGTTGTGGAGAAGGGTTGAGATTTCTTTAGCATTTAAAATTAACGTGCATTTTTTTTACTGCATGTTAACATTATGTATTAACGTATTCCTCAGATAATTTCATGTCCAAGGTAGGTTTTCTAATGAAGAACTTTCCAGGAAGCCACATTACTGGCCAGAGCCTACTACAACTACCTGTAATATACTACAGTTAGTTCTCCAGTTACAAGCATAATTGGGACCAGGAACTTAACAATACAGTCATAAAATAAAAAATCACATGACTGCACTAACTTGTAACAGTAGTTCCAGCAGTTAGCTGTAATTATTAAGCAAATCATGTACAATTGTTGTGCAGCATTACATGATTGCAGCTTGCAGCTTCCTGCTGGCTTCCCCATTAACTTCGCTTGTTGAAAGCCATTAGAGAAGATCGTAATTGTCAATCACATGACTGCAGAACATTGAAACCATCGTGAATGCTCATTGGTTGCCAAGCTCTCGAATCATCACATGACCATAAGGACCCTGTGATGGCCACAACTTTGAGGACAGGTCATAAATGCCTCTTTGTTTAGTGCCATCGTAACTTTAAAAAATCAGTGATGAGCGATCACTTAAGTGAGGACTTTTTGTAGATCATGTTTTTCCTATCCTGCTGATTTAAGATTATTAGACTAGGACTAGGTCATGATTTGACATAGCAGCCTCCCAGTTGTCACTGCCTTCTTCCATTCCCTTGTTGAATATTGGAGGATTTATAATATTGTGTTTCTTAATATTTGGGGGGGAAATCCAATATCAGAATTAGTCATAGAGATAAACGGACGAACTCTTAAAGGCAGGCAGTCCTGCTCAGAGGTGGGTTCCTACCTGTTCTATCCAGTTCTATAGAGTAGGTAGTAACTCCGCGATGATGTCACGGAGCCTGTTCCTTCGGTGGCTCCGTGGGCGCCACCATTTTGAATTTTGCTTCTGCGCAGAAGCTATTTTTTGTTTGCCGCTTGCGTGCTTTGCGCGCGCGCTCGAGACGCAACCCTGAGCGAACCGGAAGTAAGGAGATTCAGAACCCATCTCTGGTCCTGCTGCATTTCAGCATAGAAATTGTTACCTGTGTCCTTAGGGCAGACAAACTTAATATTTGTGAATTGTTTTAGTGATTGGCAATTTGGGTAGTTCTGGCTTGACAGAATCCTATTTATAACCAATGACCTCACTTTTATTTTTATTTTCCAGGCAAAGTACATCTCTCAATGCATTGACGAGATCAAACAAGAACTGAAGCAGGATAATATTGCTGTGAAAGCAAATGCTGTTTGCAAGCTCACCTATGTGAGTATTTTCTTCATTTAGAATGTCCTAAGATAGAATATTGAATGTTCCAGAGCTGTTCATTGATATATTAATAGCATTTTATTTCTTGGAAGATCTGGTAAAGGATGTGATCGCTTTGTGGTTGAACTATTGCAATGCCTTCCTATATATGTCTGACTTTGAAAATCATTTGGAAGCTACACTTCCAAAGCACATAGCAGTACAAGTGGTGATGGGTAGCCATGCTGTGCCCATATTCTGTGACCTGCCCTAGTTACCAATTGACTTCCTGGGGCAATTCAAAGTGAAGGTTGTTATCTTTAATACTCTAAATGGCCTAGGGCCTATTTATTTAAGGGACCGCCTATCTCTTGTGGTTTCTGCCCATCCTGTAAGATCTGGCAGAGTTGGCTTTCTCTGGGACCCGTCAATTAAGATTCTTCTAGACTGGCTAGGTTAAAGCTAATCAGTTGTAAAAGTAACTAGGTTTGACTGGTCTGATAAATTGTGTTGGGTGGGCCCAACTCCTTTGTGTTTAATCATTTCTCCTTCAATCATTTTTAAAATACAGTTTGGCAGCAACTTTTGAAAGGCCTCTAAGGCAGAAATGTTATGTTGGCCATATGGTTTGATTTATAATAATTGGATTGTTTTAGTCTAGACTGCCTATAGGGTTGCATGTTTTTAAATGGTTTTTATTATTTTTAATTTGCATTGGTAAGTAGCCCAGCCTATGGAAGTGGGCAGCTATAATAAATTTCAAGTGATAATAATATGCAGTCGCTTAATTTAAAAGCTTGTGTTTTATATTGATTGTGGTGTTCTTTGCTGTTTTGGGATCGCTTTTGGTTATAAATATATTGTGTGATACCCTTCAACTGTAAGTATCATTATGCAAAGCACAGAAAGAAAAAGAAATATAGCAAAAGAAACTAATGGAATGAAGAATGAAAATTAAAAAAAATAAATCACCAGCACCATCATATCTCTTTCT
Source organism: Pseudoxenodon macrops (assembly GCA_032467955.1). NCBI lineage: Eukaryota > Metazoa > Chordata > Lepidosauria > Squamata > Pseudoxenodontidae > Pseudoxenodon > Pseudoxenodon macrops. The sequence goes on along the minus strand of JANHFT010002924.1, from coordinate 49,161 downwards.
CCATATTTTGCCATTGTTGCAAACTATCCTTGCTTCTACTGCATTGGCATTCTTCTCATATATTGCCTTTTATAAGTAGTTTTCAAGTTATGATTACAGTTGGGACCAGAATTTCCATCACCTAAGCAATGCAGTCAAAAAGTGTGATATCACGTGACCCGATTGCTTAGCAACAGCAATCCTTGCATTCCCAGTTCCCGTCATTAAGTGAACATTGTGGGTTGTTAGGCAAGCTCCTATTCACAACTTCTTTTATACAAGACAATGACTTCATTATCATAAAATCGACAGAAGCTTTCTCTAATATATACAAATTTGTCCATTTTTCAGATAATATTGTTGCAATAAACTACTTTTCTACTAGTATTTACACGTTTTAAAATTAGTAAGTTATTTCATCCATTAAGGCAGAGTTCCCTAACGTTTCTGGCTTTGCGGACTGGTTGGGAGAGGAGAGAGGATGGTTTTGCGTGAGCAGCCAACAAGCACACACATGTGCGCAAGTCCATTTGCGTGAGCGGAGTACACAGGCACCTGCTGCTCATGCAGATTGTGCACGCACACACTCACCTGCTGCTCATGCAAGTGAGGATGTGCGTGCACAGCTGCACAGGCATGTGCTTGCTGGCCATTTCTGCAGCCTGGTTGCAAACCTCTCACAGCCCACAGGTTGAGGACCCCTGTACTAAGATACATAGACTTTTTATTCTAGATTTTTTTCTATGTGTATAAAAATAGTTGGCCCTATAATTCCTTTCCAGTTTTCATATCCATACATTCTGTTATCTGTGAATTCCTATTTTCATATGAACACAACAATATAGATTATGCAAATTTATTCTTTTTTGACATACCGGTACATTTTCATCCTTTCATTCATAACTTTGACTTATCCTTTGTTTTGAGATTAATGCCTTGTTTGTCCTCCCACATCCCATCTCTTTTAATAGTTGCAAATGCTGGGCTATGATATCAGTTGGGCAGCATTCAACATCATTGAAGTCATGAGTGCATCCAAGTTCACTTTTAAAGTAAGTGGCCTATGTGAAAGTTGGAGTGTTGGAAACCATCAAGAATTGCTGTTATTGAGGATTTGAGCAGAATGACCTTTGCTTGTCAAAGCTGGGACCATAACAGTTTGTATCTCTCTTTTTTTTAAATCAAAATGTAAAAATGGGCTAAGTTCTACTCAGTAAAAGTTATACAATCTTCTTTTGTGTCAACAAAATAACATTTACTTTACAAAATTCTGATATTGCTAGTCAGTAAAATGTGTCAGAAGCTGTTCAAGACGTTGAACCTCCATCATTGCTAGATGCCTTCTTTTGTGTCTCTCTCTGATTTTGTAATTTTGATATTGCCTATATATTTAAATTTACAGTTAGATCTTGAAAGCTAAACTGTACATCCAGAACTCTTTCTGTATTTCTTCCCTGTCAATTTATTTCTATTAAATTGTAGTTTATTGAGAGCCCCAACTATTGCTCTAATGCAATTCTTTTGTACCACCTACACTATATTTTACTAGACTCCTTGTTTCTCGAATGATGGCCACAACTCTATTGAGTCTTAGATAGTGATGACTTTTTATTCATTTTGCAGAGGATCGGATATTTGGCTGCCTCTCAGTGCTTTCATGAAGGGACAGATGTTATAATGCTGACAACTAACCAGATCCGAAAGGTAAATTCCCCAAAAGAGGCTTACATCACTTGTATTATACTTATGCCGAACTATAGTCAACAGAACACTTTAAAAGTAGACAGAATAAAGTCAAAACTTTATTTGACTTTATTTTTAATGTGATAGCATTAAAAACAATTCAAGTCCTTTCTGTTTATCTGCATCAAGGCAATGACAGTAGAAATGAGGAACACTGTAGCTGAAAAGCCCAATCTTCATTGCCTCTAACTTCTTCTCAGAAAGCAGAGCACCAAGAAGGTCTCCAAAGATGACATCAGTAAGCAAACAGATTCATCTGAGGGAACAGTCACCAAGAAGAGTTTCTGCATATTTAAAACGATGAACGGTTAAGGAAACTAACAAAGAGCAGCCTTAGGAGTGACACAATAGCTGTCTTCCAGTATATGAGGGCTGTCACAGAGAAAAGAGGGTTGACTTACTCTCCCAAACACCTGAGAGTAGGATAAGAAGCAGTGGGTGGAACCCCGGAGACGTTTCCTAGCAGTGAGAACAATGAGTGAAACATCGCTGGAGACTTTCAAGAAATGATTGGAGAACTATTTGTTTGGGATAGTATAAGGTGTACTGCCTTGGGCAGGTATTGGACTAGAAAACTTCCAAAATTCTTTCCACTCTGATGGTTCTATTCCATTCTATTCTATTCTTATTCTAATAATTTTAATTCTAATAATTCTAATTATTTCTATTTGTATTCTATTCTAAAAACCAAAAAGAGTTTTTATAAAGGATACGTTAAATGTTTTGGAGATCGACTCATTTAGTGATTGACATTTTCAAAAGTGTATGTGACTGACAGTGAATTTTGAATGTGAATATTGTAAATCAGCAGCCTATTTCCCAAAATTTAAAAATTCTATTTTTTCCCCTCATTCCCCTGTCCCCTCTCTTCCTCCCACCTTTCTACCTTACTGTTCTAGGACCTGAGTAGTCCCAATCAGTATGACACTGGAGTTGCGCTAACGGGTTTGTCCTGTTTTGTGACTCCCGATCTTGCTAGAGATTTGGCAAATGACATCATGACTCTGGTGAGTAGCTGCAGAGTGGCCGTCCACACTGCCTGCATTGTTCACTCTGAGCAAACTTCTTTGAAGTTCCAAATGAGGAAGAAATGTTTTCAAAGCAAATGAATACCAAGAGAAGCTGACTATAGGAGCAGTGGAAGGCGCATTTTGTGGTTCAGTCACATGCAGTGAAATGTTGCAGAAGACAAGGGTTACAGTCACAAATCTTTATTGACTTATTTTAAAAAGTTGAATTTGATTCCTAATGACTATAACAGCCTGTATGTAGAGTTTTTTGGCAGTACAGTACAGACATCATTGCAATTCTTTGGGGATTTTTTTCACTCTTTCCAGTATAGACCATAGCCCTAGGATTTTCTGTTTTTCTCCTGTCCCAAGTACTAACCAAATCCAAACCTCTTGAGCGTTTTGAGATTGATTAATTGAGATGAGCTCGGTAAGAAGACTTAATTCTCCCATTCTTTGATCATTTAAATTTTAAACCTGTAGAGCGGGGATTTCTAAACTTTATGCCATTCCAGCTCTCAGTGTGAAGGAGTTTGAAAATGAAAATAATACAATGGAACTTTTATTTTTAATAAAGACATAAAAAACACTTCTCTTGGGTTCTGTCTACATTTCCCTAAAGGAGGGATGCCCCACAATTTGGGAAACCCTGGTGTAAATAAATAAAGTGAAGTCAAGGAATGGGAAATTTTCAAGATTTCATAGGATTAATTCAATTATTAATGGGATTCCAGTCCAGTTTCCCATGACACAAAAAAAATTTTTCAAGGCAATCAAACTTTATTCAAATGTTATTTGAAGAATAATTAACATCCATTAATTAAACATAGTTTTATTTAAATGTGTTATCTTTTTAGTTACAAACAGGAATTCCTAACAGATTACCTTTTTTGTTCAAATGTCTTTCTTTGCAGAAATATTACATTTGAATTGTTTAAAATTATAAGTGTATTTATATATACCATATTTTTCAGAGTATAAAACACACCTTAGTTTTTGGGAAGGAAAATAGGGGGGATTCTGCCTGCCAGGTAGTCATCTGGCTAGTCCTTAGCCTGGTCACCTTCAGCACATTTGTTCTCTTGCTGGTTTTGAGGTTAGGGGTGGTTGGGGCTATGCTTCTAAAGCACAGCTGATTGTCAGAGGGAGCAGCAATTAGAAAAGCAGGCAAAGCAGGGAAGATCGCTTAGCTCGTGTTTGGACTGAAAAACAGCTTCAAAAGCACAGCCCTTCCTCGGAGGGAGCTCCAGTGACTAAAGCAGGCAAAGCAGGGAAGGGGTAAGAGAAGGCAGCAGCTGTTCCGGGTAGCCATTTTGGGCACCGCGCGTCAAGCGTTTGGAGGCTAAAA
>JANHFT010002924.1:12404-36080 GCA_032467955.1 Pseudoxenodon macrops | reverse complement strand
TTTTAGCCCATGTGCCGAAAAGCCCAATTGGGCTTAATATTGGGACAGGTCGTATTTTCGGGGAAACACGGTAGTAAAACATATATAATGGGTGGTTACTGAATGGTTCAACATTGAGTAGGGAATAAGTCACATGTGTAATGTTTCTTTGATTGCTCAGCTTATTGAATGTTTAGTGATCTTAATGGTGTATTAGTTTGGATGTGTGTATGTGTGTGTGTACACTGGTATATAGATGATATGTGTTTGTCTGAGAACCTATGAAATTCAGTGAATGTTAAATAGCTGGTATAATGCAACTAGGAGCATGGATTTATAAAAAGAATATATCAGAAGCCAACATTGTTAGGTTTGACAGGAAACATGAAGTAACTGCTGCACATAAACCTAGAGCACGTTAATTTGTATAGCAGAAAGTTTGCCTCAGATGGGGAATTTTGAAATATACATATGCCTTAGAAAAATGTGGATAAAATGTGACAAAGCATGCAATTTATCAAAAGATGCCAAACTAGCCTAAGACTGTGCTTTTGTCCACATGTGTTTAATGGAAGTGGAAGTTGGGTGTGTTATCCCCACAAGACGTAAGGTGATAGGTATGTAGTTATATATATAACAAAGGAGAAGAGAAAGAAAGTTTTATCAAAGAAAGAAAGGAAGGGGAAATGTTGATTTAAGAATGACAGATGTGCCCTTCTTTTGGCACCCAGAGAGATAAAACAGCTTCTAGTATGTTAACCTTCCCCAAGCCAGTGCTTTTCAAATGTGTTACCTTCAGCAGACAAGATGGTTGGGAATTCAAATAATTTTGTGCTCTAGAGGATTTCAGTTTTGAGAAAATTGCAGAATGGGAACTTTCTTTTTCTTTGCATGTTAATACATGGAAAATGTTGCTCTTTTAATACCATTGGTGAACTTGGCAAGATGAGGAGGAGGAGGAGTCCTGGCATCTCCAAGTAGTATTAGCCAGCACTCCTGTCCGAAATAGCGGAGACCCTCGGCAAGTCTAAATAAAAAATACAGAACTGGTCAGAGCAATAAGACCAATGTAAGAGAAATGCTTATGTACCTTCAGTTTGGTAATAAATGCACTAGATCCAACAGGCACAGACAAAGTTAACCCTCTATATCAGAACAAAACTTCCCCAAAAAATTGAATTGTGTTTTCTTTTGTGTGTGTATGTGTTGTTTCTTTACCCCAGTGAAGTATTTGGGATTGCTGGCAATGTCCAAAATCTTGAAAACACATCCTAAATCGGTACAATCTCATAAGGACCTCATTCTCCAGTGCTTGGACGATAAGGATGAGTCCATTCGCCTCCGGGCCTTGGATCTTCTGTATGGAATGGTAGGTTTTGTTTTTACTGTGCATCCTGGCTACCTAATTTGTTTCCCTAAATAGGGAACTGTCTTCCTAGATACTAGAGTGGCTAATATGGTCATGATAATAGTGAAAATATGATTCTAAGATAGCTTATTTATTTACTATTTGTTTAAGCAGTTGTATCTCTAAGCCACTTTCAAGGCAGCAAAGAAACTGGGAAGTCAAAAGTTTCCAGAATGAAGTATCTGGTGTCGCTCACTGCTACATCTTGTGGGTTTTCTTCCAAGTTGCATCAAATAGGCATCTTCCCATGCCCTGTATTGAGACCAGCATTTAGTAACTAGTGCCTGAGTTCCTGTTTGTTTGGGCCCTTGCTACAGGTGTCCAAGAAGAACTTGATGGAAATTGTGAAGAAGCTGATGATCCATGTGGACAAAGCTGAAGGAACAACTTACAGGGATGAGCTGCTAACCAAAATCATTGATATATGTAGCCAGTCCAATTACCAGTACATCACAAACTTTGAATGGTTAGTATTTACCACATACTTAGGTCCTACTTTATAGCCTATAGAGGATTTCAGAAGGTTATACAATGTTTTCCTCCAAAGTAAAGTTTAAATCTTGCATAATACAGGTAATTCTCACTTAGTGTCTATTTGTTCAGCAACCGTTCAAAGTTATGACGGTGCTGAACCAAGGGACTTACAACCAGGCTTTGAAATTCCAGCAGATGTAGCTAACTACTTTTGAGCCATTATGATAGAGGCAGATAAAGGCTAGGCAGAACAAAGAAAGAGGAACAGAAAAAGCAGAAGCTACCAATAGCCATATATTGATATGGGGAGGAGCACCTAGGCTGGGAACTAGAGCTTGAAAACCAAAAGGAAGCCGAGGAAAAAATTAACAAGCGGCAAATAGGGTATTTGTGAGTGTAGAAGCAGTAAGGATATTAGAGAGATTAACATTTGAATTGTTGAAAATCGCAGTGTGCATGAATTGTGCATGAAATTTGCCAATAGGCCTCCTTTATAATAATAGTCTCCCCTTGGTTTCTCTGCTTGCACATTGGTACCCTCTTCTTATCCGCTTCAGGTACATCAGCATCTTAGTGGAACTGACACGGCTGGAAGGTACAAGGCATGGCCATCTCATTGCCTCTCAGATGTTAGATGTGGCAATCCGAGTGAAGGCCATCCGCAAATTTGCCGTGTCCCAGATGGCCATGCTTCTGGACAATGCTCACTTGCTGGCCAGCAACACGCAGAGGAACGGAATCTGTGAGGTGCTTTACGCTGCAGCTTGGATATGTGGAGAATTCTCAGAGTAAGTGTCCAGGAATCTGATTGTTTAAAAAGGAAGGGTTTTCAAGGGGCTAGGTTCTCCCTGAGGCCTGAAGCGTTTCTTCTGACTCCCCTTTTCCTGTCCTGGAGTGGGGGGGAGAGAAACCTAAGCTTTCCTCTTCACTGCAGACATCTTGAAGAACCCCAGCAGACCCTCGAAGCCATGCTGCGGCCTAAAGTGACCACGCTTCCAGGCCACATCCAAGCCGTTTATGTCCAAAACATGGTGAAGCTTTATGCCTCAATTCTGCAGCAAAAGGAAGAGGCTGGTGAGAAGGAAGTGGCCCAGGAGGCAACCCAAATGATGATTGATCGTCTGCCTCAGTTTGTGCAGAGCGCCGATCTCGAAGTTCAGGAAAGAGTAAGAAAAATCTGGCTTCCCCCCCCCTTTTTTTTTTTTTGCCAAATTGGCTTTTCAGCTTTGCATTTTGCTGGGTTTGGAGTGAAAGGAAAGCATCATTCATTCATTCTTGATCTTTAGGCTTCCTGCATCCTCCAGCTCATGAAGTACATCCAGAAGCTTCAGATCAAAGAGGTCCCTGTGGCTGAAGAAGTGACTGCCTTATTTGCCGGGGAGCTTAACCCCGTTGCACCTAAAGCTCAGAAGAAAGTTCCAATCCCAGAAGGGTGAGATGCTCTGCTTTTTCCTTTAGGATGATAATATTAAATCTCAAACTCCGTAGCCTAAGTAACCTTGGCCCATCTCATGAGCCATAGAGCTTAGAAGAACCAGAAGATATTTACGTTTATGTGGGGCTGGGCTCTTGGTAGCCTCTATTTTAACAACAGGATGAAGATTAAAAGATTGGCTGCCATCTTCTCACATAATCTAAAACAGAGATTCCTTCCTTTCATAGTTTGGATCTCGATGCTTGGATCAATGAGCCACCTTCAGACAGCGATTCTGAAGATGAGAAACCACGGACCATATTCCACGACGAAGAGCAAAGGCATTCAAAGCAACGGCAGCCTGAAATGGATGAGGAGGAGCTGGCCAGGGTAAGCTGGGTGAATGGGTAGGGGCAGTTCTAGTGTGCATAAAATGTCTGGAGGAAAGCTTCAAAGTTCATTGCATTTTTTTAAAATTGTCTTGAAGGACCCCCCAGGAACTTTGCGTGTGTGATTTCCAGTTTCTTACAACATTTCATGATTTAACAAAAAATTTTGTCGTTTTTAACACTCTTTTTTAATGGGAAAATGTACTAAAACAGTACAGGTCCTTTGATTGAAATACTGAAGCTGCCTGACTGATTGTAACTTGCTCAATCCTTACCTGCTCCTTAACAATGCAAGTGACTTTTTCTAACTTGATCTGGGATTCTTAGCTTTTATTCAAGCGAGAGAAGACACACCTTTGAGTTTCCTTTTATAAATAAGACTCAAGTGACAGCAATCCTACTTCTGAATATTTTTGTTTATTTGCTTTTATTTGTTTTTTGTTTAAAGCGTCGAGAAGTTAGGAAACAGGAGCAGGCAAACAATCCATTTTACATTAAAAGTTCTCCATCTCCACAAAAGGTAAATAAGGCTTTTCTGGGGAAATAAAAATAGTGACTTAGTGGTAATGATACTTATCTAACAATTTTTTTTTTAATGTGCGTGTTTGCATGCATCTGTCAGACTGCTTGGTCCGTACATTGGTACTAAATTCCTCTTATTTTTGCTTTCTCCAGAGGTACCAGGATAGGCCTGGTGTTGAGCACATACCTGTGGTTCAGATCGATCTCTCTGTTCCTTTAAAAGTTCCTGGTAAGAGAATTTTATGGCGGATTTCAGCATCATTTGCTTAGCACCCTGTCTATATTCCTTGGTCAGATTTGAAGGCCGTTGTTTATGGAATCGTCATTCAAAAACAGGGAGATGTTAGGAGGCTTGGAGAAACCCCAAGGTTTTCAGAAGATAAAAAAAAATCTGTTACAGGAATCTGAAAATCAGGTCATGAGCATGGTTAATAAAGGAAGAATTCTGACTGCTTAGAGAAGGACAGAAAACTGGGCAGGGTTCCCTCTGTTTCTCTGTGAAAGCCAATTCCTTTCCAGGCCTATTTTATTTTTCTTGACACAGACACACATGTATATGTGTGATACATACACCCCAAGTCTATGACTTTGATTTAGGATCTAAACTATGACAGCATAAAGATATTTTAACCATTTTACACAATGCATGAATGCTGCACGTATTTCTGAAAGAAACGCTTTCCCAAATGAGGGGGCCACTACAGAAAAGGTCATCTGGCTGGCTGGGCAAAATAAATTTGGGCATAGTTGTGCCTGGCATAACATGTGTGCATGTTTTTAAAGTCTAGCCACATAGGGGGTGTTGTAGTAATCCAACTGTTCAATGTTCAAGGCATGAATGGCTGTTGTCAGGACAAGTCATGCAGTTTCTGAATCTGGTCTACATTGGTTTCTTATTAATAGTATTTTTTTAAACTGTACTTTGGTTTAAAAGCGTTCAAAGTCCTGTAGAATATAATACAATAAACTGAAATCCTTAAAAAATGGAGTGCAACATAAAGACAATAACATTCAAAACAGCAATTCTTTTTAAGGACTGCAACATTTAACTGGTTAGTTCAATCAGTCAGTTTATGACCTTCATATCCTGCTTTTCAGTCAAAAACTTCCTAACCAACTTTTAAAAAGTCAGTATGGGTAGTCCTCCTCCTTAATGTCAGTTCAGAGTTATAACCAATCAGAACAGAGGCTTACAATCTGAATCAGAAATTCCAACAGTCGTCTCCCTCTCCCACCGGAGGTGGGCTGCATTTATGACCGTTTTCAGCATTTCATGGTCTTGTGACCACATTACAATGATTTTGCTGAAACCTGGCAATTCCAGTTTTGGGCAAAATTGCACCAACAGCAAATCATGGATTTGCTTAATGACCGCAATGTTCATTTAACAACCGCCATAAAAAGGTCAAAATCAATTCAGTCATGTGACTGTTTCGATTTAAGACTGTAAAAGGCATGGTCCATTACGGTCGTAACATGAGAATTACCTGTGGTGTCATAGTCCCCATTCAGAACCTTAAGATCTAGAAGATATAACACACAAGAAAAAAAAAGGAGGAAACTGGGAAAAGAAAAATAGGCAGGTTTGAATAATTCCAAGTTATAATCTATTTCATGACTCTGTTTAATGAAATATTTCAAATAACTTTATGAAATGAATGCTGGTAGGTGACAGGTGAGAGATCTCAACTTTTGCTTAGTGTTACCTTATGTCAGTGTTTCTCAACCTGCTGACTGGGGAATTCTGGGAGTTGAAGTCCACACATCTTAAAGTGGCCCAGGTTGAAAAACACTGTCTATGTAATTATAAAGATAGCAGGTGGAAATGATATGGTTTGATATTTTTCCTTCTCACACAGGATGATCAATGATGCATCTGTTAGCAACATTTGCAGTTTCTTCAGACTTGTCAGTTTTTCTTGGAATTTAAATCAGGTTGTTTTGACAGCACCTTAATCAAAATGAAAGTTTTCCTTTCTAAGCTGTCTTTCGTTCAGTAGCCAGCGTCCATACAATCTCTTCTGGAGGCTACTTTTCTCTCTTCTGGCCTTATCAGGTTTACCAGCATCTGACCAATACGTGAAGCTGGAAGAGGAGCGACGGCACCAGCAGAAACTGGAGAAAGACAAGAAGAAAAAGAAGCAGAAGAAAGAAAAATGGGGCAAGAACCGTCGCCACAATTCCCTGCACACAGAGAGCGATGAGGATATTGCACCTGCCCAGCACGTGGATATTATCACAGAGGAGATGCCAGAAGTAAGTGCCGCAGGGCTTTAGGCCTTCCTTTGCAGACTTCCATCCGCCAGGCTAGAAACTGGGAGACTGAGTTCTAGTCCCACTGTAGGCATGATAGCGGCTGACTGACTTTGATCCAGTCATTCCCTCTCAACCCAACCCACCTCACAGAGTCGTCGTTGTGAGGAAAATAGGAGGAAGAAGGAGTATTATGTATATTCCTCACTTTGAGTTATTTATAAGGGCACTCTGATTCACATTCCTGCTCCGTTGTGTGACCCTTAAGCCAGTTGCTTGATCTGAGCCTAGCCCTGTGAATGGTAGGCAGAGCCTGGCAGAAATAAAGGATGGAGCACAGCCTCAAGTAGGTACGGTTGCTCATTCTCTCTTTCTCAATCCCTCTTTTTCCTTCTTTCTCTTAATCTCCCCAGGGAAGAAGTATCTGCCACAGGTTCAGATTGACCACTGTTAGAGAGCTTTTGAATGAGGCCCAAGGTCATACAAAATTAAGCTATCCTGTTCTCGCTACAAGGATGGCACAGCTTGTAGATGGATGTTAGTTTTTCAACAAAATAGGCTATCTTCCTGGCATTCAAAGCTAGCACCCTGTAAGTCACGCAAGAATAAAATAAATATGAACTGCAGCCAACAAATACTTTTTCCAGTGTTGCTTTTGTCACCAAAACTGTTTGATAAGAGGGGGAGGGGGAATTATAGAAATGAGATTAATTGGTTTAGGACACCATAAATAGGAAAAATCCAAAGCACCCTTGAGAAACAGGGATCTCAATACTTTTCCCTTGACAATAGATACCTTTTACATAAACTCATTTTCTCCCTCTTCTGCCTCTTATCTAGAATGCTCTGCCCAGTGATGAGGATGACAAGGATCCAAACGATCCCTACAAGGCACTGGATATTGATTTAGATAAGTGAGTACAAATCTTAGCTCTTGCACAACCCTCTAAAATTCATGCCAAAATGTAGTGCTGAATGGGACAGAGAGTGGGATTTATTGAATGCTGAACGTGATGTACTCAACCGTACTCTACATAAATTAAAGTAGACAAGCTAAAGACTTTGGCTTTGATTCCTAAACTTCTGGTTTTATAAATGTAGTTATAGAATGGTTATTCAAATAGCTCAAAATAGTTATTTGAATGTTATGTTGGTACATCTGAGATCTGAACATGAATTTGCATTAAAGGAATTCAAGAGCAGTTAATGGCACAGTGATTAGAATGCAGTATTGCAGGCTGAATCTGCCTATTGCCAAGAGTTCAGTCCTGACTGGCTTAAGGTTGACTCAGTTTTCCATCTTTCTGAGGTCAGTTAAATGAGGACCCAGATTGTTAGAGGCAATATGCTGATTCTGTAAACCGTTTAGAGAGGACTGTAAAGCACTGTGAAGCGGTATATGTCTAAGTGCTATTGCTATTAGGGCCTTCCAAAGGGAGGGATTGCAGGCTTGGCTCTTCCTTGTGCCATTGGAGAAGGAATGGAGAAACCTGTAGCTTTCCAGATGTTTCTAGACTGCATCTCTTCTGTCCTGAGCTTTAATCATGCTCATTAGTGTGAATGGGATTTGGAGTTCAACTAATAGAGGGCAATTAGTTTCAGAATCTTAGTATATTAGTTCCCTAAATTTCAAATGGAGGCAAAACACATTTGTTTTTCGACACTGAAAGACACTGTTGAAATCAAGAAGAATTTCTCTGTTTTGCCTTTGGATTATTTCCATTCCCAGAAGTTGTCATATCCTGTAGTCATATTGTTTTTCTTTCTGTCTGTCTGTCTCTCATACACAGTCTGATTTCAGGGAGTTCTGGCAGGTAAGTTCCCTCTTTGACAGCGTGGAAGGCTAACTGCTTCTGTTCAGCACTGTAAAACACAGCATGGCAAATGTCATCTGTTTATGCAGAACATTTTACATCAAAATCTCTAAACGTACTCAAAATGTCTACATTTACAGTCTGGAATAAAACAGCCAGTCTATGATGATTGGTTGCACAACCATTGAATCCTATAATCAATCTTATTTCAGTCAAACAATAGTGGCCCTGCCACTTCATTTACACACGTTCCCAATCTTTGAGCAGAGATTTGAAAATTGATATTTGGTTGAGAGAAATGTTGGGCTTTACAGTGTGAGCTGTTCCTTTTCCTCTACTCCTCCACCCACTTCCTGTAAAATGAGATTCAAGATTAAAGTTTTGTACCAGGGAGGAATCTCCAATTGCTTCAAGATGAATACAACAAATTGCAAAATTGACAGGACGACTAAATTATGCATTTCAAGTGGGCAATACTTTTCTTTTCTCAATTGTTTTTCCGCTTAAAAAAGGCTGGCAATTTTTTTCACAGAAGTTCTGTATTTGTCATTAACAGCAGAAATTCTGACCATGAGGAAGCCGGGGATAGGGGGGAATGAATAAGTTGTAATTCTGCTCTGAAAAAGTTAAAAGTGAGCAAATAAAAAGTTTACTGTATTTGCCTTAAGGAACATTCCCAAGCTTTCTGAATGCGATTACAAAAATAATCAGGAAAGAAGCTGTGTTTTTCTTTTTCAGACCACACAACTCTGTAGTTAAAATAATCTGAATTTTTAAAATGTTACACCTTTTCAATCTGGGAAAATCATGAAATTTTCTCAGTTTTCACTTTCTGGAATTTAAAAGCTTGCTTTTATGTTGAAGAATTTTACAAATAGAATTCTAACAATTTTGTTCAATGAACATCACTTAATTTCATGTGATCCTCTTTAGACTGTGCTGAATTATATTTCATCACATGTAGTAGAACTAATTCACTCTGACATTCTGTGCTGACCCTAAACTGCTGTTGAAAACTGGGAGAGACATTTGGTGGAATTTCATTGAAGATCTTACCATCTTTTTTGTTAAGGCCTTTAACAGACAGTGAGGCACTTCCCGTGCAGAGGCATCGAAATGCCGACAGTCTGAAATCTCCACAAGAAACGCAAGTCCTCCCGGTTGAAAAGAAAAGCAAGAAGTCAAAAAAGAAGGAGAAGAAACACAAAGAGAAAGAGAGGGAGAAAGAAAAAAGAAAAGAGCGGGAAAGAAAAACAGATGAAGAAGACAAAAAGGTACCATATTTTTCGGCGTATAAGATGCTCCAGAGTATAAGATGCACATCAGTTTTTGCAGAGGAAAACAAGAAAAAAATCTGTCTCTACCTATCAGTATTCATCTGGCTAGCGTCCTTGCAGCAAACAAGTCTGGTCAGCTTCAGCATGTTAACACAGCCTGATTCAGCACGAGCAGCTGATTGGCGGTTGGATTGGCCTCCCAGAATACTGCCAATCAGCTGTTCCAGGCTGTGGGGATTGCCACAGCCCCATTGCTGCCTCCGGGTGTCATGTTTTTGGCCTCCATGCGTCGCATTTTCAGCCTCCGTGTGCTCCATTTTAGACCTGTTCCAGGCTCCCAGGATCGCCACTGCACATTGCCGCCGATTGCCGCCTCTGTGTGTCATATTTTTGGCCTCCGTGCGTCACATTTTCTGCCTCCACACGCCCCATTTTTGGCCTCCGTGCGTCACATTTTTCCGGCCGATCCCCACTGCCTGGAACTGGATGAAAATGCGATGTGTGGAGGCCAAAACCAGGGTATGCGGAGACCAAAAGCGTGATGTGCTGTGTTGATCTCTGCTGCCTAGAACAGGCCGAGAATGCAATGTGCAGAGGCCAAAAACGAGGTGTATGGAGGCCGAAAACAGCTGAAGGATAGGGGCCAGCGGGTGGGCAGAGCTTTGGCTACATTCGTTGTATAAGATGCACAGACATTTCTACCCACTTTTGGAGGTGGGTGGGATAGTGCGTCTTATATTCCAAAAAGTGCAGTAATTTCCTTGCTTCTGCCTGCCATATTTTTTACAATAGTAGAAGTCCAATGAAGATTTTAAGAGCTTCTTGATAGGCATAGATGCCACACAAGGAACAGTGAAATGTAGCCTATTTCAAAGATTCTGACTTAATAAAAACCTATATATACTGTTTATAATATTTATGCATTTACTTATTACAAATATTTACAATGCAAATAATAAAGATGCTCAAATATTTCTGAACAAACATGGTATATTTGCAGATACAACCAGATTGAGATTTAAATGACTATACCTTGCAGTTCATTTGCCTATAACACAGTAGTAACCATGAATGGCCAGATGGTGGCAACTCTTGCAACATCTCTGTAACATTAAGAATATTATTAAGGAATACAATATTCCTGCAAACGTTATGCGGCACATAATGTTTATTCAGGATGACAGTGGCTGAGTTCATATATCTTGTTGAGCTCAAACAAAGCAAACAACATTATGCCTAGGCCTGTGTGGGAGCCCTATAGGAGAGAATACGTGCTTTGAATGCTTGAAGTTGTACTATAATAATTGTCTAAAATACTTTTTGGGTGGTTCTTCCAGGCTCAAGATGTGGACCTGTGGCTTTCTGATACCCCGCCACCTGTCGCTGCCATGGAGGCAAAGGTTAGTCTCTCCTTGATAGAATGTGCAGCAGAACCTCTGAAAAATATTTCCTTCTCTAGAAATATTGGTTCCAATTTTCCAGAGAAAAGAAGGGAGTTCTAGCAAAGAAAATCCAGGTGAACTAGGTAAATAATCGATTATGTCACAAAAAAGGTGACTCATCGCATCCTTTCCTTCCCTTGCTATTTTGAATCCAAATTAAATATGTTGTTAAATTAAGCTTTGCATTTAATCTACAAATTTGGTGAGGGGAGCATTAGCAGTGGTATTGTTACGACCTCAGAGGGTGCAGAGAAGTGAATTTCTTTTCCTTGTGGTCTTAAGAAAAAAACTATTCTTAAAATCATCATCTGCCTTAGGAGGAAGTATTCTGTTTCCTACGGGAGGTTTTACTCTCTCTCCCCTCCTCCCCATAACAACAACTGCAACTGCAGAGGAAGTATTATCCTCTGCAATAAAAATAAAAAAACACATGGTGATTCCTTCCATGCTTTTACATTATTATTAACTTCCTTGACAGGTGATGCTTTTCCTAAAATACAGAAGTTCATGTTATATAGGTTGGGAGAGGAGTGGTGGGGTGGAGAAATCCCTGCCCTTTGCACATGCTGATGACCTTTATCCTAAGGAGACCCTGGTTGACAGAAAAGGGGGGGCCAGGTAATAAGGCAGAGTATCTTTTTGTGAGCTCATAGTTGGAGTTGTGGCCATTTGATTACAAATTGAGAACTATTAAGATATTCTTATAACTGGGATGGGCAACCCACAGATCACATGTGACTTATCAGGCCCACTGAGTTCCCCATGATTATACTACTGAATTTTGGAGACAAAACTTTCAAATTTTGAGAAGGTGGTTTTATTTATTTGATGTTTTTTTTTTTTTACAAAACTAAGCAGTAAAATAACATTTCTATTTTGGTCAAAACACCAGAAAGTCAAATGCAAGAAAAGGAAATGGAAAATCTAGCCCTGCCTCTTTCAGCTATGTCATTTTCACACACGCCTGCAATATCTGGCTACATACAAGGCTGCCCTCTTCTGCCTTACAGCTTTAGGATGTGCTTTGAGTGGACTTAGTGACCCCATTAAGTGAGCAAAGATGCTGGCATGAACTTTCATTTGGTGGGCTCCTTTGTGTGGCCTATTCTCAAGGAGGCTAAGTACATTGAAGATATTTGGACTAATATGAACAGGGATCATACCTGGATGACTTGACCCACATATTTTCTGTGATGTTCCCAGATATGGTCTCTTAGACCAAGATGGCTTTCATTATCCCGGTTTGTTTCTTTAGCAGGACCTGCCTGAAGTCAGTGTAGAGCCGACGGAACCTGAAGAACCTAAGAAAGAGGAGGAACTTCAGGAAGAAGATGAAGGAAAGGTGAGTGGCCTAAATTACTCCGCTTTTCTGCATTTTGCCTGGGGACGGGTGCTTCTTGACCAGTCTCTGATAGTGGCAACCTGTATCTCGTCTGGGAATATTTTCAGTATGGTTTGAATCTGCTATAATTTCTGAACTGTCTTTGATCAGCGGTATCTTAGGCAGAGGGTTGGCCAGCATGAGTTTTAGCAGCAGATTCTGGCAGATAACATGACTTGTCCAAGATGAACAGCTTTTACTGGTGAGCCAAGAGGCAGCTGAGTAACCAGGAAGCTGACTTTTGGTCTATGTGGACTTAACAGAAATCCAAGCATAGAAAGAAGAAGCATAAGAAGGAGGAAAAATCCAAAGAGAAGAAGCTTCCAAAGCATCGTGACCGAAGGGATGAACCACAGACGGAATCTGTGCAGAACGGTACTCTGGAGGAAGAGCCACTGCCGGTGAGAAATTTAATCAGTGCAGAGAGGTTGTGGTCGTTCAACAGCTGGGATACTGAGATTCTGGAAGACCTCACTGCTGTGGCATGGTTCTGCAGCAGCTTTGCCCAGCATCTGATACTTTACATACAGCTCCCCATCCCTTGATTGAGGTTATTGGGACTGTAATCAACCATTAAGAGCCACAGTGGTGCAGTGGTTAGAGTGCAATTTGGCCGTTCAAATCTCACCAGGCTCAAGGTGGACTCAGCCTTCCATCCTTCCGAGGTGGGTAAAATGAGGATCCAGATTGTTGGGGGAAATAGGCCGGCTCTTTAAATCTCTTAGAGAGGGCTGTAAAAGCACTGTGAAGCGGTATATAAGTGCTATTGGTATTGCTGTTATCTGGTTGTTAAATCTATTGAATTGAAATCCCACATGTGCTTTTTCAAAAGGCAACTGCACTTGTGTTTTTTCCTTGAAGATATTTCACTTCTCATCCAAGAAGCTTCTTCAGGTCAGACTGAAGAAGCTTCTTGGATAAGAAGTGGGAAAAAAGGTTGTCCCAAAAGTGCTTTTTTAACCGTGACCCGGATGACTGAGAATCTCCATAGATACACTGCACTGAAACCATAGATCACTTCATTGCTATATAGGCAGCTCCCAAGTTACACCATTTTTTTATTTCCCCTTTGCTTACCTTGACTCTCTCCTTCTTTCCCAGCCTATGTCAAGCTATACACTCCTTGCTGAAAATCCATACATTAAAATGGTGAGTAGTCCATGTGTTTTTTTTTCCAATTTTTGGTTTCTCCTGATTTCTTTGAACTATGATCAGGATCTACCGTGCTTTGCTCTTGTTTTCAGCAGCACCAAGGAGCTCCTAATTCCATCTTGTGTCCCCCCCCCCTTTCCAATGTTTTTTTTTGTTTTTTTTGGCAGACATACGATATCCAGGGGAACCTCCAGAATGATAGCCAGGTTACCGTTTCTGTCATCTTTGAGAATAAGAGCAGCAGTTTCCTAAAGAGCATGGAGCTGAACGTTTTGGACTCTCTGAACACTAAAATGCTGCGGCCGGAAGGATCCTCCATCCATGATGGGATACTTGTCCCTTTTCAGCTGCCTCCTGGTATGACTGCATGCTTCCTGGTGAGAGGGGTGGGTGGGAAAGAGCTTTTCAAAGGAGCCTTTGTAAAGAATCTCGGAGGACAGGGCATATCTTCTTACGAATACGTATCATAGTTCCGTCTGAGCCAAACCTTGGAAGTTTATCTTAAATTTCTAGAGCAGCATAGCCTCGTCTTGTTTGTGTTTCAGTTTATGGGACTAATTTTCAAAGGTGAGGATTCAGAATTGAACCAATTCTTGCTGTTGCTGGTCCATTGTCAGCCCAAATAATCCCCAAAAGATGTTGGCTGTCTGATCGTGACATTCTATCTTTGTAAGGGTATTCCTGAGAGCCAGAGTATGAGCCCATTGGCATCTCCTGGGAACAGTGGTTTTAATTGGCTCCCATTATGCAGAGCATTTTCTAAAGGTGAATGATTTTCCGAGTTAAAGTGGATAATGACAAATGCATTTGCCCTATAGTGGTACAGGTAGTCCTCGTCTAACGACCACAATGGAGGCCAAAATTTCTGTTGTTAATTGAGACATTTGTTAAGTGAGGTCTGCCCCATTTTATGACCTTTCTTGCCACAATTGTTAAGTGAATCACCGCAGTTGTTAAAGTCAGCAACATGGTTGTTAAGTGAATCTGGTTTCCCCATGGACTTTGCTTGTCATAAAGTCGCAAAAGGGAATTACATGACCTGGGGAAACTGCAACGGTCGTAAATGTGTGAACCAGTTGCCAAGCATCTGGATTTTGATCATGTGACCATGGAGATGATGCAACAGTCGTAAGTGTGAAAAATGATCATAAGTCACTTTTTTCAGTGCTGTTGTAACTTTGAACAGTCACTAAATGAACAGTTGTAAGTCGAGGACTATCTGTAGTTTTCTCTAGCAGTTCCCCACCCTGCCTTTAGTACATATTAAAATAATACTGATTGATGGTTTTTGCTTATTGTTAAACTGCTAAGGCTTTGTTGTCAGGGTTCCAAATAACACCCTCAACCAAGTAAGACTCCGAGGCAAGCAATTCCTCAAAGATCCATTTTATTAGAGATGTCATATTGGCACATCTGGGAAAACCCGAATCTGAAAGTTCCCGGGTTTTCCCAACCCAAAAGAAAGTCAAAGTCCCTTCCTCTGCAACCACATGTCCATCACATGGTCAACTCAATCCACCATCCCAACTGGAGATGCCTCCCAGTCACGCCTCCCCAGGTGCAGGCTGGATGTCCTTGACTCCCAGAGAAAAGAAAGAATGTTATTATGACCAAATAATTCTACCAACTCCATGCAAATCCCTCCCCCCCTTTCCCACAGCATTAAGTGTGGCAGCCCTGAAGATCTAAAGAAAAAGATGGCCTCCAGGGCTGACATTTGTACTCTTTAGGGGGGGGGGAAATGTGTGTAAGAAATAAGATTTTGAAATCAAGATAAGCCTTAATATAATTCTCACTTTGTATATAAATCTAACTACATTCTGTTATCACAATCTGATTTTTTTTGTCTTTTCCCAAATTTAGGAGTCTCAAATGAAACCCAGTTTGTTTTCACCCTGCAGAGTATTGCCATGGCACAGAAACTAAAAGGGACTTTGTCATTTATAGTCAAAGTAAGAACTTGTTCTCTTTTGCTAATGCATGTAGTTCATTGCTGGGAAAATATTAAAAGGGATTAGAGATATTAACATCAACTTCTTATTTCTCAAAGAGAAGATCCTCACTAGTTAGCTTGAGTGAATTGGTTTGTTTTTTTCATCCTGGTGCTGAAATGGGAATAAGGGTTAAAAACGGTCATTGGTGACTTTTTTCAGTGCCTTCGTAACTTCAAACCGTCACTAAACAAATGATTGCAAGTCAAGGACGACCTATATTCAAACTTCGGGGCAAGTGGTAGATGGACAGAGATATTTCCCTTAAGGCAGTGGGAAATGAGCTCCCTGCGGCTATTTCTTGAAGCTTCCTCCTATTATAGCAATGCTATTATAGCAATTTTACTCTCCCATAAAAGTATGGTTCCCAAGGGGTGTTGGGGATACAGTCCACACATTTTAAAGTTGCCAAGTTTGAAAAACACTGTTCTAGGCAGTGATGGAGAATGGAGTTGGCTTTCCCTTGCTGCATATGAGGAGAGAACCAAATCAAACATTTGGCCATATTAGGAAGATAAAGTGCCTGGGTTTTATCCAGAGGCTAAAATGTCTGGGATGACGGTGTATTTTAAAGGCTGTGTGACCTTCTCACTCACTCCCCTTCCCAGTATCTGTTTGGGCTGATGTTCTTTTAGTTTTAATTTAGTTTAAATTAAGTCTCATCCACTTGTTGGACAACTGGTTTTGGTCCTGTGGTTTACCTCCATTTGTCATTATGCTGCAGGACGATGAAGGCTCAACACATGAAAAGTTAGACTTTAAGCTGTACTTCAGTTGTGCCTCTTATCTAATTACGACGCCCTGTTACAGGTAGGTTAAACGTTACTTCCTGAAGAAAAGCAACTTGTTCTTCATTTGTTGTAAAAATATATGCTGAGCTGTTACCTATAGATCAGCATTATTATTCTTGCAATGATCTGGCTGTGACTTGATGAATTTGCAGTCAAAATTCAGTCAGAATGTAAGAAGAATCAAAGCACCCTTAAGTAGGGGAAGAATATGATGTTACTTTCAACGACACACACACTCGAGCTTTATTACAGAGGTCCGTAGCATAATTCCTATGGGTAGCAGAGTATTTGTCACAGCCAAACATTACCCCTGCACATTCTTAAAATGAATATGTTTTCTTTAAAATCTCTTAAGCTTAAGTTAATTAAGTTAATTGCACAGAAAAATGCTGAAATTTGTAAAACTTGCAAAAGCATAAATTCTCATGTAGGATTTTAGGATGGCGTAGCTAAAAATCACATCAACTGTAGCACTCTAGAACAATTGAGGTACATTTAGGAGAAGAGTAATTAATACCTAGTTCATTAATGGAAATTAGCAGAATTTGTCAATGTTTTCAGAGACATTGTGGGTTTTGGAGAAAGTTTTGAAGAAAAAGACGCAACATGCAGGCTGGGTGATGTCCAACCTTGCAAGGTAGAATCTTTTAGGAAATCTTAAAAGAGCTAAAATGGTTTGAAGTGAGCATGTTTCCCTTCATAGCATCCATCCCTGAGTATTTAATTGTCTCTGTGAGAACACCTCAATGGGGAAATTAATGGAAATAGTTGGTTTTTGCATTAGAATTAGCATAGAATGTGAGGAATTCAGAGTATAATGTAATTAGAGATTCCAGATAATTACTGTTGAGTAATAGCTTATTCAGATATACAGTATAATAATATACAATATATAAAGTATTGTAACAATTTCATAATATCTTGTGTTACAGTAGTGAGCCTATAGATTAATAAATGGAGATGGCTGTCTGGAGGATTTTGCTGTCAACCAAATGATAATGGCTTTTGTTTTATTCCTTGGATCTGACTTTTTCTAATGTTGTCCAAAGAATACAGTAAGCATATGGCCAATGGAGGAAGCATCCCCGAAGATTACAGAAAGAGTGTGGTGCTTCTAGCCTCAAGAGTTTTATTTCGTTGGGAGTGTTTCCTGGAACCCCGACATTCTGAGCTTGATTGTTTGCTTGTAGATGTTTCATGATCCAACCAGATAACGTCATCATCAGGCATTGGTTGCAAGCAAACAACCAAACCCAGAGAGCACCAAGGACTCCATAGTTCAATTCCTAGTTACCCTGTTTCCCTGAAAATAAGACCTCCCCAGATAATAAGCCCAATCAGGCTTTTGAGTGCATGCGCTAAAATAAGCCCTCCCCAAAGTACAGCAGCAGTCATTAGGTGACCATACTCACCATCTTCTGCACCTCAAATATAATAAGACCTATCCGAAAATAAGGCCAAGCGCTTATTTCAGGGGTTAAAAGAAAATAAGACCCTGTCTTATTTTTGGGAACCACAGTATTAACAAACCTCTGAAACAGAGATAGAAAAACATTTACAACATTTGTCTGTTCCCTTTGCAACAGGACTTTCAAATTCCCGGCCCATTGGCCAGATGCATCACACAGTGGCCACGCCCACACCCATGCCTGGTTTAGTGAAGCAGGGAAAAGTTCCGATACATCACATGACACCGCTGTAATGACGTCAGATTGATACCCCTGTTCTACAACTTTACCTTTTTTTGGGGGGGGGGGGCAAAGTCTTATGTGAAGGTGGTAGGAAGATATACTAGATCAAATTATTTTTTATTATGGTTAGGAATGTGGCATATCATTAGAGACTAAAGGCAAAACTACTTAGCTTTAAAGGACCATTCTTAAGTCTTCAAATATTGGAAAATCCTAAACTTTGGATGAGCTGTCCTTGATCCCTGACAAGAAGTAGAAAAGTGAAATTTAATGTTGCAGTTACCACTCTCATTAATTGGCAGAAGCCATACAATCATAGCAAACTAAAAAATGTCGCTGAAGCCATTCAACTTCTTTTCTGTGCAAAAATCTGACCTAATATACCCTTTTGAGTTCCTGGGCAATTGTCATAGGGCTGGGCTGGGTTGGTCTTCAAAACTTTTAACAAGGAGTTCTTTGCCTGGTTTCTGGGTGGGTGCGGCCATGGTGGGCATGGCCTAGTTGGCCTCCTGCACCATGGCGTTTTTGCCTTTCCCAGGCTCTAGAGGCTTTCCTCGAGTCTCTCTCCGGAGGGTGAAAACAGCCTCCCCAGGCTCTGGAGGCCCTCTGGAGGCTGGAAGCGGACCCAAACTTCTGGGTCGCCTTCCCCGAGCCTCCGCACACACCCTGCATCCTAAATTAGCCACATGGGCACTCCTGGGAGGGTCGGGTGGGGTTGGTGGGGCCAGCCAGGAGTGGAATTTGGGGTTCTCCAAACTGCACAGAATTTTAACTAGAGTTTCTCCAGAACCCCTGGAAGCCCCTCAGAGAGCCCACCCCTGCATAGAACCAAATAACTTCTCTGTAAGCTTTTGTTGTTACAACAGTAAAATAATAGCACAGTAAACATTTAAAACAAACAGTATTAATAGTATTCCAATCGACCGGGGATTATTAAAGTGACAAACGAAACATGTATCTTATTGTCAAAAATCAGCTAAGCAATTCTCAGGAAAGAAGGTGTGTCACACAGATACTGAAAAAAGAAAAAAGAAAAGAAATATTTTAAGAGTATTAGTGGACAAGAAAGCAAAATGAAAATAACAAAAACCTGCGATAACAGTTAACCTTTTATTTTACTTTCTGTACTAGAATTAGCTATTATTACATTATCTTCCTTCCATGGAAATTAAATAATATGTGGAGCTCTTTATGGAACAACATGAAACAACATTACTCAGTCAGCAAATACAATTCAGGCCATAGCTCCAAGCTGTTTTGGCCTGTGCCGAAGTATTCCATTTTGTTCTGCTTTTATAGTATTACAATTATTTCAATTAAGTTAACTTGAAAGGCATTTTACTCAGACATGCCTTGGGTTACTAACTTTTACAGTGTCAACAAGTTTTCACATTCACATTAATCTTAATTAGTACACAAGTGGAAACTTTTTAAAAGAGACCTTTTTGTTTCTTTTTTCCCTTGCAAACATATTGGAGCAATGGAAAATTGTCAACTGTGCTTCAGCAGCTGTAAAGCTATTTCTGCTTCACATGTTTTTGCATCCTGATTGGCTGTGTGGAGCTGATTAACCTCCTGTCATTACAATTATTGCTTCTTCCAGGCAGACTGTTGAACCTCTTTCAGTTATAACTTATTATCATGCATCCAGAGCTCTTCAATTTGCATAATGGATGCATGGTTACTTCTCACCAGGAATGGAAATGTCTCAGCCAATCACAGTTCAATTCTAACTTCTCAAATTGTCTTCACCATTCATACTGCAGGGCATACAGATTTTCTTTCTTCTTTTTTAAAAGAAGTTTCCTGAAAGTGAACACCTTGTACTACAGCCGGCTCCCATTATGAAACACTGCTCTGCTTTGAATAAGGCTTAATTCAAGATATCACCTTAGAAATAGTGAGCATTCTAGGAAAATACCTCTAAAGTTAATGAAGCTAAGTAGTTTAGCACCATTTATCTGGGCTAAAGTGCATTTACCTCAGAAAAAAATATACTGGTACATATTCATTTCAGTTAACATTTCTTATAAGTGTGAATAAGGATATTGTTTTCTATTTTTCTCCCTATACAAATTTGTAGGTTTTGTACGGAAAGTACATTATTCACTGCTACACCTATAATGTTATTGCTTCGTGTAATTCTGTATTTCTCAGTGTTTCCATACGTATAAGTACACACACTCATAAACGGACTTTTAAAAAAAATCTATATTCCAGTGTGTCTGCAAAAGGATCAATTTATCTAGGAAAATTTATACACTGTTTTTTTCAAGATAAATAATTCCCGAAAACAAAGACTATTACGTACTTATTCAATGTAAGATGGGCAGCTATGTAAATGATTTAAATACATTAATAATAGGAAATAGAATGATACTAGATAGGTGTTTTGACTGATTGTAAAATATGCTTATGTTCTTGAATTGCTTAGCTACAGTAGTTAAAACTAACCATTTACTCATTAGAAAGCATTTTTAAATTCTTAGGCCTCATACTGTCTTTTTGCTTTTGAGCAATAATAATAATAACAACAATAATGGAATACTGTATGATGTGAATTATAAAGTGTTGTATTTGATACTTACTTACTTACTTACTGCCATGTAATTTCTATTTTTCTACTGCAAGTGAAATTACATGGCAGTAAGTAAGTTACTTATTTCTTTATTTACAAGAGAGAGAAAGAGAGAGTAATGTGATCTGGATAGTATGGGCTGCAGGTGCTAAGATGGTCTGTTATTGCCAACCTTACTAGGTAGACAGGCAGGAAACATAGCAAGATAACCTAATTCTACTTTTTTGTAAAGCTACATTAACATAATCTACCAAATCTGAAAGTATAATTAATAAAGGATAATATTTGTAGCTCAGGATTGACATGAGAAGGTCCTTGGTGCTCTCTGAGATTGCTTGTTCTCTTGCAGATGTTTCATTACCCAAACTAGGTAACATCCACAGAAACCACAGAGTGGATCTATATCAGAAGTGGGTTCCTACCGGTTCTATCCAGTTCTATAGAACCGGTAGTAACTTGGTGATGACGTCACGGAGCCAGTTCCATCAGTGTCTCCGTGGGCACCGCCATCTTGAATTTTGCTTCTGTGCATTCGCATAAGCTAATTTTTGCTTCTGTGCATGCGCATAAATTAGTTTTCTATTGCTATGTGTGCGCGTGCGCTTCAAGCGTGCACATGCAGTGCGACCCTGAACGAACCAGCAGCAAAAATATCCGGAACCCACTCCTGATCCACAGCACTTATAATATTACCTAATATCATCAGTGGGTAATGAAATGTCTGCAAGAAAACAAGCAAGCTCAGAGACCACCAAGGAGCCCTCATAAAAGTGTAATTCTCCTCTCTTACATCTCTAAAAATTAGGGAAGATCCATCTAAGCCTCTTGCCCCACTGACTATCCAGCTGGGGATTATGCAATTTATCTGACTAAGTAGCATCTCTGCCCCATCACCCAAGGTCTTTTCCTCATACTATTACAGTTATCTTCAGGCATTGTCTGAACTATAAAATATATTCTTACAATTAAATCGGCAGCAAGACTGTAAATAAGTGCTTTCCCTTGGGGTTGCTCTACATCTATTTCTAAGTGCTTGACACAAAAGATAATGGATTTTGCTGGTGCCATTTATGATGGCATCAAATAAATACAGAGACAAGAAGTATAGATTTTCATGCTACTGGCCACAGTCTTATTGATTCAATATGGTTCATATTTACTCAGGACCTTTTAGTACCAGCAGTCCAAATGTCTGTAATGATCCTGCAAGCAGCATAGATACACAGGCTCTATTCTAATAGAAAGGATGTAGCTTTTCTGCTTGTTGTCAGAATCAGTTAACTTTTACAGATTTTTTTATTACTTTTATCTAGTATCCTATACTTTGTCTTCCTTGGTTAGTTAATGAACATACTAACACAAATTTAAAAGGTAGCTGGCAATGCAGCCTTCATTCTTCAGGTGTTTATTACTTCTCATTACTTCTACAAATTGATAGACTTTCTACCTCTTATTTCACAAGACATCGAATTAGTAAGATTGTATGCAAGAATGGTGCAACTTCCATTACAGATGTTATAAGTAAATAACCAGCAAACAAATAAGGGAAGCAGAGGTGGGTTCCTACCAGTTCAGTCCAGTTCTACAGAACCATTAGTAACTTGGCAGCCCGGTTCGTTGGAACCGTTAGCGACCCGGGCCTGCCACGCTTCCAAGCCGGTTCTCTCGGCGGCACCATAGGTGCTGCCATCTTGTTTTTTGCTTCTGCGCATGCGCGAAAGCTTTTTTAAAGTACTGCACATGCGCGTGTGTGGCTGCAGCGCGTCCCTGAGTGAACCAGCAGTAAGAAGATCAGGAAGCCACCTCTGAAGGGAAGGATAGTCAACATAGGATCGCAATACCAATAGAAGCATGCACCAATTTGTGGCATAGTCACAATTATATTGGGAATACATGTGAACACAGCAAGACAAACCTCTACTCAAACTGACAAAGCAGCCAAAAATCTCTTTTGTTAATATATCAATGATGGGGAAGAGCAAGTCAAATAAGGAATTCACAAGTTTTGCTTTTAGGTTATTAGCTGCATAAACTGTAATTTTGAATATTTAACATCCATAAATACAAAACTGGATTATTTTTAAAAAATGATTGAAAAAATTATGCAAAGGTATGCAAATGAGCTAGTAGTTTTTACAGTAACTTAAAACATTGGCACCAGTTCTGAACTGTTTATGGTCAATCAAAGGAAACAAAATTTCTCAGAAGGACAAATTAAGATTAGAAAATATAATCAAATCATTTACAGACAGCATTTACAGCTTCACTTTCCACCAGAGATATAAATCCAAACTTGCACAGCTGAATACTTCAAACAAATTAAGTTGTTCTAAGGTTTATATTCAATAGATTTAACACTGGACACTGATACTCAAAGAGCTATCAATCTATCATTTGACAATGCCATCGTCATATGATCGACCTATGCATTGTTGAATGGCTTTCTCTCATGAAAGGACACAAAATGAATTCTATTGTTTTCCTTTTAGCCATTCTACCACTTGCCAAATGTGTGCCAAATGATAAAAACATCTCAGAAACTCTGCTCAAATAACCATACTGAGATGATACAAGAAAAATTGACGCTGGTGAAATCTAGAAACAGAACGAACTTTCTCTTTTGAAGTTTTATCAAACTGTGAACAAGAAAAAAATGCTAAAATGTTTGATTTAATCAAAACAAACACTGCTACTAACTGGACCAGCAGCCAAACCTTTAATTAATTTTTATATCTTTGCACCACTCATCTGACAACAACTCTACAGAAAAATATTATAACCTTTTTGAATCCTGTAATCAAAGATCTCTGCTAAAGAAGGAAAATAACCCACACTCTAATAGACCCACATGTCCTTCTTGTCTAAACAAACCAAGTTGATTTCATCTTCTTCAGCATCAGATATTATCTGAGGCCTAGATCAGAAAGCAGGACAGAAAGAAATAGCTGTATCTCTAGTATATCCTAACCAAGATCTTCAGCTCAGAAATCCAGTCAGATCCAGAGATAACAAAATAATCAACAGTTCAAAGTTGCTGCCTACTAATAGAATAGAATAAAATAGAATTCTTTATTGGCCAAGTGTGATTGGACACACAAGGAATTTGTCTTTGGTGCATGT
>JANHFT010002923.1:175061-186433 GCA_032467955.1 Pseudoxenodon macrops | reverse complement strand
AAAGAATTGGCAAATGTATATGGAAATGAAATTTGAAAATGAAGTGTGTGAAAAATAAAAAACTATTTGGAAAAAAACAAAAACATCTGACTTTTGTTTCCATAAAATGTCACAGAGAATATTGTGAGCTGTATGATTCTAAAATCTGTAGCAGAGGTGGGTTCCTACCGGTTTGGACCAGTTCTACTGAGTAGGTAGTAAGCCGCTGGTGATGTCACAGAGCCAGTTCTGGTCCATGGATACCACTTATCCTTTTTTTTAAATATTTTTTTGGAAAAAATGTTTTTTGAATTTTATTTTGGGGGGAAAAAATTGAATTTTGTTTGGGAAAAAATTTATTTGGGGAAAAAAATTATTTGAACTTTTTTTGTTTTCCTTCTGCGCATGTGCAGAAACTGAGTTTCTGGCACTGCACATGAGTCACCATCTTGTTTTTGGCCTTTTTGGGGGGGGTTCAGATTTTTTTTAGTGTGCATGCATGTGCCTACACGGCGCGGAAGACAGTGAACCGGCAGCGAGGTAAGTTAGAACCCATCTCTGATCTGAGAGGCATAGACACATTATAGCATATGAGTATCTTTTCCTTCATAGATGCTCTACCAATTGTTAGTCTGTGATATATTTCTTGCCTGCTTGTTCCTTTACTGTTGGTGGTTGATGTTAAAAGGCAGAAGCTAGCTAACACTTCTAAAGCTATATGTTCTACTGGTTATCATTATTTTGGTCTTCTTTATATTTAATTTTGCTCCCAATTTTTCATGGTTCTCTTTGACATTTAGTACTAGAGTTTACAGATCATTTGCATTTTCAGCTATCAAGGGAAACTAGAGAAAGTTGGCAAACTTCAACTGAAATATGGAAAATGACAATATTCAGTGAAAAAGACAATGCTGGTTTTTTCCCCTTTCATCATTTTCCAGAATCGCTTTTTGTTCAAACTTCAGACCATCTGTGTTTTCCTTCGACATCTTTACTGCATACTTATTGTAAATAATGCCATAGATTTGTTTATACTGAAGTTGATATTATTATCATTGTTTATTCTTTAAAAAGTTATAAAAGTTCTTGACAATAAAAAATGGATTTATTCCCCAAGTTTGCATATGTTCACAATTGGGTCGTAAAAGTTTGTTTTTCTTCTCCCATCCTAAAGAAGTTTATTTAAAAAAAGATTTTAAAATGTGTAGAATTGCAAGATGTCATGCTCATTGGATTGCAAACTATATATATATTACCAGCATGAGTGGCTTAGAAGTGGAGCTCTCATTTCACAATCAGGAGGTTGTCAGTTCGATCCTAGGTAGTGGCAGGTATTTCTCTCTCTGGGCACACTGAGAATATATCACCTGTGAACTCTGCATTGGTGACAGGAAGGGCATCCAGCCAGTAAACATTCAGCTCCATTCAGTTGCCCCTACTCCACCCCGATGCAAGGAATTATGGGGTCATTAAAAGAAATATATAACCAGCATCAGGGGTGGGTTCTAACTTACCTCGCCGCCAGTTTGCTGCCTCCCGCGCCACGTGGGCGCGCCTCATGGGCACGCGCATGCGCAGTAGAAACAAATTCCAATTTTTTTTTAAAAAGGCCAAAAACAAGATGGCGATGTATGCGCAGTGGCAGCAACTCAGCTTCTGCGCATGTGCAGAAGAAAAAAGACCCAGAATTATTATTTTTAATTCCTCCCAAAAAAAAATTCAAAAAAAAAGATGGCTGCATCCATGGACCAGAACCAGCTCCGTGACATCACCAGCGGATTACTACCTACTTGGTAGAACTGGTCCGAACCGGTAGGAACCCACCTCTGACCAGCATGGTTGTATATGGCTGAGAATTCTGAGAGTTGTGGTACCAATATATTGGTTCAAAGGGTTGCATCATATTTATCAAAGGAGAAAAATGGATTTGATTTCATAATATTAAGAAACTAGATTAGTCTTCATTCTGCAACAATGAAGTGGAGAATCAAGAACAAAGTAGAGTGTCTGAATTTGAAGCGTTTTACACAGTACTAAATATCACGGTGGGTTTTAATCTCATGGATTTATATTATAAATTGAGGATGTTATTAAGAGCATTACAAAATACTGAGCTTTATTTCTGGGATTCAAAGAAGACAGCTAGAATGTGCTTAACCTAAGTACAGTTACTACCTCTGAGTGGGAAGAATAGAATTTTGTTCAAATGTGGTGATAATTGAATCAGTGCAAGCTTGAACAAGGATGGTGTCACTAAGGATTAAAAAGATTGTCATTGTACCTCTGGAGAACACAATCACATGTGTTGGAAATGGGATGTGATAATGAATTTCAAGATCTCTTTTGGGGTAAACAACACACTGCCCAACACATAATGATGAGTTTTCATCATTCAGCTACAATCAACAATTTGAACAGAATGAATGTTGCAAATCAGAAATAAATGTAAAGCTTTGGAAAAGGTAATGAAGTTTTACAATCCATTGATTGTCCTGAGGTTTTCTTTTGGGAGACAGCTTTGCTGTCATTGAAAAAGACTTTGAAACTTTGAATCTTGTAACCGCTTGAGCCTTTAAAGTCGTGTTGACATATTCCTCAAGAAAGTTAAGGATGGTGTCTGCAGCTGGGAGCTTGTAATTAATACTGTTAATTGAAAAATGAAGAACTATTCTGATTAACATGAAGGACACCATCCAGAAAATCCTAAATTTCTGCAGCTAGATGAATATAGTTCTCATCTTCTACAGTAGTTAGTACTGATACAGAACAGAAATGGGTTTTCTGTTATTACTATATACCAATTATCACCCTTGCTCACAGTGCAAGCAATTATTCTAATTATTCTAGAAAATAGAAAAGGTGTGGATGGGGTCATTTATGGAGGAGAGGTTAAGGGGGTAGCCATGACTTGCAATTGAAGCCCTATCTTTTTTACACATCACAGCTGTAAATAATACACATGCAAATAATAAAGCTTCAATCCCACAGTTATAACCCCCTATTATTTTCTTTTATGATCCATTTTGCTGGCCGAGGAATTCTGGGAATTGAAGTCCACAAGTCGTAAAGTTGCCAAGGTTGGAGAGCCATGTTCTTATGGATGCTCTTGGTTATAAAATCATTATTAGGGCCATTTTTATGTATGTGCCTTTGTGTCAGTGATGACTCCCTGATGATTGCCTGGTAAATCCCTCTGACGTTTTTTGACAAGATTTCAGATATGGCTTCCCATTGCCTCCTTCTGTTAGATCGCGTGAGTAAGGAAAACATGAGGCATTGCGACAGTCAGCTACCTTTAATGAATCCAGGTGTAGGCAATATCTGGACTGCCGGCAGGCTGCAGGGAACCCGCTTTTATGGGATTCCCTGGTCGCCTGCCGGCCACTGACGGTGATTTACTTTTCCCGCCGCTAGTCTAGCCAACCAGTGGCGGGTCATGCAAATGAGGCAGTGGGAGGACACAACAGCTTGCTTTATCAAAACCTTCTGACAAAGGGTGGTTTGACAACTACAGCAGTGGTGGGATTCAAATTTTTTTACCACTGGTTCTGTGGGCATGCCTTGGCGGGTGTGCCTTGGTGGGCATGGCATGGGAAGGATACTGCAAAATCTCCATTCCTTCCCCACCCCACCAACCTGCTTTCCAGCTCCGTTCTCCTGTGCAGGGCAACAAAAGAGGACCCAGCCCATCAGCTGGGACCTGGGAGGCAGCGAATAGATTGGGGGCGTGGCCAATCAGAGGTGGTATTTGCTGGTTCTCCGAACTACTCAAAATTTCCACTACCGAATTCTCCAGAACTGAATATCACCTCTGAACTATACGGCTTAATGAAAAGGAACCACTGGGTCGATCAAGATACCTTTCTAAGCATTAAAAATACAAAGCATCAGTATAGGATCCGAACTGGAAGAAAGAGTGAGGTGGGCCATCCTAGCTGATTCTTTACTGTAGAGTTCAGGAGTGCCTCTCCTATAGCTCCAGAGCAGTTTTTCCTAAACTGGTACCATCCATATTCTTTAGATCAGGGCTGCCAAACTCCAGGCCAGCTGGTTGAATGTGTAACGTGCTGGCCATGCCCACACCCCGTTTAGTGAAGGGGGGGAAAGTCCCGATATGTCGCGTGACGCTGCCGTGACGTGAGTTTGACACCCCTGCTTTAGTTTCGATGATAACTCTGGGGCTCCTTGGCTATAACAACTATCAGGCAATATATTTTCCAAAAAATCCAATTCACGAATTATCGTTATAAATATAATAATAAAATAACAAAAGGGAATGATCTCATCCTGATGTATCCCAATTATGAGGTCAGACAGGTCCAGATCCTAACGGATTGAGAGATTGAAGCCTTCTAACTGTAAAATCATAAGATGGCTTGTTTGACTTGGCTTAGTATGTTGTGTTATCCCAGTCATTAGAGTTTATAATTCATGCCCTATATCTTCCACATGTATCAGGTCATTATGCTTTAGACAGTGAAATATGGTATAATTTCAACATGTGGTTTAGGATGATGTGCAAATCCAACTACTGTATACAGGGTAAAATTATTGTTGGGTAAAATTACTGTTCGTATATCACACTAATCTATAGTTTGGGTAATCAGTGGGCTTAACACACAGCTGGCTGAAATATTACACCATCATAAGCCTTAAACCAAGAGTTATAAGCCATAAAAAGGCTGGGACAATACAATATGCTAATCTAAAACCAAAGAAAACTTATTAGTTTAATGTGATGTGTGAAAGAGATCCGTATGGGCATGAGCATCCATTGAAAATCCAGTTTGGGCTAGTAGTTAAGGCACCAGGCTAGAAACCAGGCGATGTGAGTTCTAGTTCTACTTTAGGCTGAGTTACTTTGGGTCAGTCCGCCTCTCTCAACCCAACCCACTTCACACATTGCTGTTGTTGGGAAAAGAAGAAATACTAGATATGTTCGCAGTCTTGAGTTATTTATAAAAAAGAATGAAGGCAGGATATATAAATAAACAAACAAACAAACATAATCTAGTAGTGCAGTAATATTTTAAGTTGTCCTTCCTTTCCTTTTTTTTCCTTGCTTGCTGAGGAATGATCTTGAAAAAAAAACAAAAGGCCCATCACAGCTTACAAAACTGCAGCTGATTAAAGTCTGGTATAATGTAGCAACAGCAGGATGATCTAACACCCTCCTCCCCCCCCTCCCATTCCTAGAAACACAAATTCTGCACTTTTTCTATATTCCCATTAATCAGTGAGAAAAGGGATTCTAGAACTAATTTTAAAAGAGCTCAAATAAAGCCTGAATAATTTGCATTTAGAGAGAGTGGTCCTTTTGGTTTAATTGGGTTTACTGAATCCATTTCAGATGCTGGCGATTGCTGCACGGATTGAACCTCTGCAGTCTTTTCCCCAAATGAAAGAGTAACCCTTGGAAACTAGTTGGCATGTAATACATTTCAATGCAGCATAATAGGGCAGTCGTGCAGGACTCTGAACTGAATGCGACACATTTCCTTAGTCGTTCGCTTGTAGCTGTAATGACCATTCTTACCTTAGCTGGGATTCCAGGCGGATTCAACATTTGATACAACATGTATTAATAGATTTCTTCTCTACCTAAGAAGTTGGTCTGGATATGATGCTTAAGAATATAGTTAACCTTTACATTCTGCAGCTAAAGGAAATTGGCTTGCGTATGTAAGGGAGATCTTGTTTAATTAGGGCATCTGACAGCAACTGTCACAAAAGACTTGAAGGACATACCAGCCAGCAGCTTTATTGTTCTTCAACGACAACAAAGCAGACCCAGGGAATATTTGACATTAGATTCTCTTGCAATTCTGTGAAGGCCGAGTTCAATGCCACCTAGTAGTGATTAAACTATGGTTGCTTTCAAGGGAGCAACTCCTCATATTATCGTTGTGCAGCTATTCTTTCAGACTTTCCGGGGATTCTTTGACAAAGGTTGAGCCGGTGCCCTGCTCCCTTCCACTTCTAGAAGCAGATCTTGCTCTGACTATGGCCTAAATTAGGACATCCCATCTCAACCTTTAGGGCAGCTTAAGAAAAGCAAGACAGGATAGCAATTCAGTCATGTGAGGCTGGACTTTCTGTGTTTTCCCGCCAAATGGATTTCTTATGGATAAGAGAAAAAGAAAAGGAGGGAAGATCTAGGAAAATATCAGAGGTTTAGAAACCTATTATCCCACCTCTTTAAATAAGTGTCTGAGGCAATATTTGTTAAGCGGTTTTAATTTTACAGCGTTTCTAAAATCTGTTATTTTGATTTCACATTCTATTGAAAACCTTTGAGAGACCCTCATTAATTGGCGACGCAATAAATTAGATTTATTGAGAAAGGAAGGAGTTATTGGTTATAGAGGCCAGTCAACTCTCAATGACTCTGAATGGCTTACATCATAAAAGTAGGGAGCAACAGAACGAGAGGAAAAAGATAAGTATGTCTGGAACAGGCAATCCAACAAATCAAAAGAAAACTAAAGGAAGCTCAACGATCATTCCTGAGGCCAAAACCAGGTTTTCAAAGATGCAGGGTGGAAATTGCATGGCTCTCTGGGGAATGATGTTCCACAAGGCAGGCACCATGACAGAGAAAATATACTTCTTAGGTCCCAACAGATTATACTGTTAATTGAAGGGTCCTGCAGCACAATTTGTGCGGGGAGGGCAGAGAAAAATGGTCCTTCGTACCTAGGATTTATAGGTAACAATCAATACCTTGAATTGCATCTAGAAGCTTAAAAAGGAATAATGCCACACAGTATGCCTATCACTGCTTGCTGTAGTTTCTGAGTGGTATCCAAGGCAGCCCCCATGTAGAGTGCATTGCAGCAGTCCATCCGTGAGATCCATTTGTGAGGTCACTAAGGCATGAATGACTGCCTGAAGGACCTCTTACTCTAGGAATAGGTGCAACTAGCACACCAGATGGACCTGAGCAAAGGCCCTCCTGGCCACAAGTGCCATCTGCTCACTAAAAAGATCCAAGGTCCCCTACTTTCTTTCCTTCTGTGAATACAGAACGGTATATACAGTTGCCTTCTACCCCATCCACCCTACGATTAAAAAAGATCAAAGGCCATTATTTTTCAAGACCTTTGATATATTTTACGTAATGAAATCTGTATACAAGTCCACAATAACTTAATCGCCTTCAACTCGGGGGTGAAATTCAAAAATTTCCCTACCGGTTCTGTGGGCATGGCTTGGTGGGCGTGGCAGGGGAAGGATACTACAAAATCTCCATTCCCACACCACTCTGGGGCCAGCCAGAGGTGGTATTTGCCAGTTCTCTGAACTACTCAAAATGTCTGCTACCGGTTCTCCAGAACCTGTCAGAACCTACTGGATTTCACCCCTGCTTCAACTACAGATGGGGAATGACTGCCCCACAGGACATCAAGTCAGGCCCTCTCTTTCCCTCAAATGGACCTACACTTGGCCTTTTTCTCTTGTGGGACACATCGGGGGCCTATTTTTCTATATGCAAAGGAGCAATAGTTCGTTTTCTCCAGCAAGATAATAGGGATAGTAGTAGAGTTGAGGCTTAATAGGTGCCACATGACACTGTCCAATTTACTGGAGTTGCATTTATAGCCTTAAGCCATTTAAAATCACCTTTCCTGGTATATAAATACTTCACATCACAAGTCAAAGATCATTTCCTTTAATCCAGTTTCTTCTCATTGCTTCTCTATTTCTGCACAGGAATAGAATCTGCATATTATATTAAGGGATTCTGAAAATCTCAGATTCGAATAAATTATCCATCAATGAGATAATCAGAATGAATTCATCTAAATTTATAAAATACAGTGTTGCATTTACCACTTATTCAGAAAGGAAATCATGCATGTACTTGTATTACAGAGACAGTGAACAGATTTTGTTCTTTTACTAATCAGTATGTCCCAGTTTATGGTCTCATGCAAGCTACTGCAAATAGTTGTGGGTACAAGTGAAAATTTGAAGAAAAGAACTACCGTAGCTTTTGAGGGATCCTTGGAACTCTCTGAGTTTGGTTGTTTTCTTGCAGACGTTTGCAGTGCTTGACTAACCCTGATAATGTTACTTAGTTTGGGTAATGAAACATCTGCAAGAAAAGGACCAAGCTCAGATATATACTGAGCTATAAATATTATTTTTTGATTGCAACTAGCTTGTGCCTGAAGTAGCAAAATTTCATGATATTGTCAAATCTTGAGAAAGATTTCTAGTGGTGTTGCTCAAGATCCTGCAAGGGTTTATAAAGGAATTCCAACTCTTGGTGAGTTCCTTGTGCCATGGTGCGCACAAGGATTACACTACCAACTCCTGCTTATTCACTTGTTCTCAGATGTTTTTGATGCCCATGTACTGATCCACGTAGAAAAATATGCTGGGAAGGACTACTGTAACTGTCAGAACCATGCTAAAAGTGTTTTTAGAAATGTATCTCAAATTACAGGTTTCTTTTAGCTTTTAAAATGGAAACCTAGAATTTTGATAAATGTGCAGGTCCTTTTATTTTCTTATTTGCTTCGTTCTTATTTCTATTACTGTTTCCTTTCCTCCCAGCAGTTTCACAGCAAAAAGGGGAAAATAATATCTACATCATGTGACTGGTATAATACATGTAAAGATATGTTTTTCAAGGAGCTTTTTGACACAACACACAGAGAGAGAAAGAGAGACAGGGAGGCAGTGAGAAAGAAACAGAGAGAGCGAGAAACAGAAACAAGAAACACACACACATGCATGCACACACGCACATAGAGAGAGAGAGAGATAATTTTAACTATACTGTAAATGCTTTAAATAGGTAACTTTGGCAAGTAGATAACATTATGGTTATGGTTGACTGTGATCTTTCATAAAGTTTAGTGTTTTATGCAAGAATATGTAATTTGATTATTTTACTTGTCACTCACATGATTTGTGAAAACAGCCAGAATGTTTTTCAATTTTTACTTTATTTCTGATTTTTTTTACAACCTTTTATATACACGTTTTTTTCCCTTTCTTGGGCTTTTTTTTTATATTATAAAACTGTTATTATATGTCGGGTATTATTAACTCCTGACAAGGGTGTTTATGTGAACAAGGAGTGCTTATTATCAATCCTCTTATTATTATTCCCTTAAGACAGCATATTTGCTTCCTCATGTACACAACAATAACTGGAGATTTAATTGCCACTCTGGGATGCAAAAAATAACTGAAAGCACCTACACCATCAACAAGAAATAACGGTAAATGCCATCGATATTTCTTTATCTACAGATTTTTGCACTCAGTGGAGGGCAGGCATCATATGAAATATCTATGTTTTAACGGAGCCTCAATTCTGTAAATGCTAATAGAAACCCTCCCTTTAAATTATGCTGCTCAACCTGACAATGATAAAGGCTGGTGTTTACAGACTGTCTTTGGAGTTAACACCCAAAGTTCAATATATCACTAAAGAATTCTAGATAGGAAGGTGAATAATAGCACCCACATGGAAAAAAAGTCTGGAGGAAAAGTTTTTAAATTCAAAATAGGAGTAAAGAAGCTGGAATGAGTAGCAATATTAGACTTTGAAGATGCAAAATAACCCCGCCTTTCTTGCTGGCAGTGCTTTGTATTGGTGGTAAATACTGGATTCAGGTTTTGCACAAGAAAAATGGCTGATATGAGAAATAGGCTGGGAGCCAAAGGATCTCAGGTCAGAATTAGTAGTTATGTAAACAGTGAACAACTGTTTAGCTTCAAAGCCACTAAACATCATGCAATGAATAAATCCATTAATTCAAGGGGAGCACAGGAATTAAAAAAAGGCAAAGTGAGGATGGTAGCATAGTGATAGAAGCCCCGCCCCATTTTTTTTACAAGCATACAAAAAGGGCAGGTCTTCCGTCACAATGCCACAAATGCCAACTTGTGTTTTTTTTTATACACACCCCTGGAGACACAACCAGTGTGTGTGAGGGGGGGTGGAGGTGTGGGCTGCAAAAAATGCCTGCAGATTTGAATCACTGTGGAGGTAAGAATCAGTTTACATAGGCCATGGTCAATTAACTGTTTTGTTTGCTTCATTTTTATTGCCTTTGGTTCTTATCTAGAATCTTATTACAGGTAGTCCTCGACGTACGACTACAATTGAGCCCAAATTTTGCTAAGCAAGGCAGTTGCTGAGTTGTGCCCCATTTTCCTACCATTTTTGCCACAGTTGTTAAGTACCTTGTGGCAGTTATTAGGTTGAATCATGCGGTTGTTCAAACGAATCTGACTTCCCCTACTGACTTTGCTTGTCAGAAGGTTACAAATGATAATCAGGTGACCCCAGGACACTGCAGCTGTCATAAACACATGCCACCTGCCAAGCGCCCCAATTTTGATCACATGACCATGGGGAAACTGCAATGGTCCTGTAGAAAGTTAGCACCCAGCCCTCTCCTAGAAGAATGAAATATTGTAGGAAATATTAAAAAGGCAGAATATTATATTTGGATGAGAAATGGAGAAACATATTTTTTTAGAGGCAAGAAGCAGACTCACTCTTAATAGCCCCCACGTTTCTTAATAGCCCACAGCAGACTTAAGAGATAAAGAGTTTATTGAGATCTAGGTAGCTCTATTCATAGGCAAAATATTGCAGGTAAATACTGCAGGCAGAAATCCATTCAAGACAGGATATTTTGAAGTGCCCTGCAACAAGGTCTGAACAAAGGTAGGAGTAGACCTCAGCCGCAATAGGAATTGCCCAACAAGCTTCTTTATTGCATCAGCCCAAACTTCAACCAAACTTAGCTCAGACAAACTCCTAGGATTTATACATGGCCCCACGGGAGTCTGACAACAGCCAATAGAATACATGTTCTTGCACAGGAATAGGAAGTTTAAGTGCAAAGCCCAAGAAAAGGTATAAATGCCCCCCCACTCTCAACTCCGCATGGTCAGCTGCCCAGGATCATCCAGGTGGTTCTGCTTCATCATTAAACCATCTTTCCAATCAGCCTCTAGCCTCCATTTTGTCTCCAGTGCCTATCTCCCAGCTTGGAACTGGACCTGTATATTTCTTCCAGCAGTCCTAAGTCCTAAGGGTCATATCATTTTTTTCACCGCCATTGTAACTTGGAATGGTCACTAAACAAAAGATTTTAAGTTAAAGATTACCAATATAGAAGTATGTCTTTGGTATTTCTTCTGAATCCTAATCAAGTGGGGTCAAGTCAGAGCCATCAATTGTTTCTATTCCCTTTTTTTCAGTCTCCCCAGAATGTCCAAGCTCATGACTGTATAACACCTCAACAGGCCAAAACCTAGAATAAACGTTATACAATATTTTATTTATTATTTATTTATTTATTAAATTTGTATACCGCCCTTCTCTCGAAAGACTCAGGGCGGTGCACAGCCAATAATAA
>JANHFT010002923.1:158810-174536 GCA_032467955.1 Pseudoxenodon macrops | reverse complement strand
TGACAGACTCGGTCCTATCAGTGAGCAGACGAGTTAACCCATTCCTGGAGGCTACATCTACCACTATGGAGAATGATAAGGCACTTGTAATCTGTCTCATATGTCCCTTACATATGTAATAAACAACCAAACTGCAACTCACAAAAGCTTGTGCCTTTGAATCAAATTAGGCAACTCATGACCTGTTCAATCATTTTTTCAGAGATATTTCTTTACCAGGTTCCTCAATGCTCTGAACAGTGACAGGATGTTTGATGTGCTGCCTTCCCTGGAAAAGTTGAGATACATTCATGCATCTGCCTTGAAAATTGTCCGTGTTGAACTGCACAGCACAAACACAGTGTAGGAAATTATGACATTTTGTATTAGGTCATAATCTATCTAATGATAATTTTAGGTCATAAAATGTTTGGAAATTTTCAATTCCACGGGAGTTTTGGACACATTCTGTAAGCTAGCTCATTCGAGGTACTTTGGTCCAAAAATTGTTTCCCTATGATGCACTTCTATATCCAATTAAATGTTGGGGGATGAGGAAAAAACTGGAATGAGACTTCCAGTAGAATATGGATATTAGTTGAAAAATCTGGTACCAGATGTCTTCTGAAGTCGGAAATGTACAGGGTGAGCTCAGTGGCTCACCCTGTACATTTCCTTGTTTTCTTTTCAAAGAGTACCGTATATCTTTCAATTTATATAATATGTGGTAATATATTTTTCCCTTTGGATATAATTTTTTTCCTCCTATCATATTTTGGCACTTCAGGAAGGTTTTGCTATTTATCACACAAGCTTCCCTGAATCTACTATAAGATGATTCTAACAGGTATTTACTGACAGACTATATTCTTGCACATCCATAATGCATTCACGAAACTGATACTGGGGCAGTCTCCAGGGGTCTGATTGACTCTGTTTTCTTTTTTTAATTTTGTACATTATTCCAGGAAAGTACCTCAAATAATATATTGAATCAGGTGATTTCCAGTCTCTACATAAACAATTCCTCAATTTAATTATAATGAAAAGAACTCTAGAACTGATTTCTGGAAGGGAAATAAGAGTGAAATCACAAAATGAACCAAATTTAGTTCAAAGCTAGCATGAAGAAGCAAGAGGCAAATCAATCCAAAAATAGATGCTTCTTGCTTGAATTTGAGGATGTTTTTAGATTATTCCTGCTGGCAGAGAGAAATCAGGTTGGGCTCAAGCCATTTGTAGAATTTCAGTGTGCCAATTTCCAAAGCTGACCAGAATTCTTATTCATATAAAGTTTCTATTACAGAAATAATTAAAAGCAGATTTTTATTGTCCCTCTAGAAAAATGTAGTTTTATGGGCACAGATCTTTTCTTTTGAATTAGGTATCTCTCTTTTATTGTCATTTGGACTATGAATCCAGTAAGTACAAAAACATGACAAATGCCTGTTGTGCATATACATACATGTATATATAATATATGTATGCCCTTCTAAGCATGCATGCAAAATTGCTCCCTTTTGTAGGCTTTCCAATTTCGGCAGGAAGCTGAATTAGAATTTAATTGTTAGTTGGAATACTTGGAAAGCATTTAGCAATATTTTACAGACAATAAAACACTTGACATTCCAAAGCACAGCTATTTGGGAGTTATAAGAACAAATGTTATGAAATATTCATGGAATGGATTGCCTAGATAAAAAAAAACAGTGCCAAATTAAGTTGATGAATTCACTCAACATTTGATATCGGGGGGGAAAGGAAAAAGATTGGGACCTAGACTGAACATTAAACCATCTCTGTGTTGTTGTTGTTGTTGTTGTTGTTGTTTATATAGAAGAGTGAACTTCAGGACGCATTCTAAATTCTAGGAATCAAATGATCCTAATTCACCTCGAACAAATCTCTCCTGGTTCCCTTTCTGCGGATTTATTTCCAAACTTAGATAAGGCATAGATCCATTTGTTTTCTTTTATAGAATTCTATTATCCATCTTTTTATAATTGTTATATATTATCCTCCAGATAGAATTATTCTCTCAAAACAAAGGGTCTTGAAATTTAGAGGGGAAAAGGGGCTAAAATACGCACACATACAAATATGTTTTTTATTCCATGTTTAAAAGGACACAGGGTTTGTGAGGACACAAACTCACAATTTCTGTGTGCAACTCAACCAAAGCAGCAAAAAGCTTTTTCAGCAATTAACCTGTGTTTAAAGTCTATTTAGGAATTAGATTAAAGAGTTTTTATAACAACCATAAATTGTGAAGGTTTATTTCCTGGAAGGGAGGGAAAGTGAATGTATCTTTTTTTTTTTAAATCACCATGTTCACTCACAAATTGGCCTAAAAGTGGCTTTGCATATATTATGAAATATGCCCAGTTAACAAGCACATGCACACCGCCATTTTGACTATTTGTAATTCAGAGTTTTAGGGCTATTACTTCAGTAAAATGAAAAGCAACCATTCTGGTTTTTCAGAATTTAAATGTTCCATAAACTTTGATTCCAAATTCTCGTTCCCATAAAGCAAAAACTGTAGTTGCTCCATATTTTGATAATATGGTAAGTTTAGCTTTACTACCTTATCAAAATCTGAACCAATGGCAATTTATGATGAGATGGTAGTAAAATAACAGTATATATACTTTTTGACTAAGCTTTTTGGCTTAGTGTGTGATGAAAACACAGCTAGTGTGAATCTATTAGATCTAATTCCAACTCAGATTACAAACGCTGGAGAATTCAAGACATTATCATCTTCCTTTCAGGATTGCAATTTAGG
This sequence comes from Pseudoxenodon macrops, assembly GCA_032467955.1. NCBI lineage: Eukaryota > Metazoa > Chordata > Lepidosauria > Squamata > Pseudoxenodontidae > Pseudoxenodon > Pseudoxenodon macrops. The sequence goes on along the minus strand of JANHFT010002923.1, from coordinate 171,769 downwards.
ACTAACGGCTGCAGCAGTTAAAATACAACCAGCATCTCTAAAGTAACTGTTTCTCCTTTCGTATTAAGAGTAATCTGGTGTTTTACCAGGAGTTTACCAATGATGTAAAATGTAATTTTACAGATGTGTTATTTCATAAAGCTTTCTATACATCTTGGTGACAATGCTTATGATAATAAGCTTTTGTTTGTTTCTGAAAATCTTTTTACTTGTAACAATTTTGAACAATTTTGGAAGACAGTGATTAATCTGGTTTGAGGAAATTGCTCAACATGGAATGACAAATAACAACAACAACAACTCAATATTCAAATGAGGTATGAATGCCTACAGAAGATCCATTAACGGGATTTGGACTTACAAATCAATCATAACACCAACAAAGAGCATAAAAGATGAAGCAATGGTGGGTTTTTTGATGCCTTCAAGTCAGCCTTGACTCTTCTGGCAATTGTTTGGACAAGTCCCTTCAGTATTCTTGGTAAGGTTTTTGGAAGTGGTTTGCTACTCCTTAGGGCTGAGAGAGAGGAACTGACTCAGAGTCACCCAACTAGCTTTGTGCCTAAAATGGGAGGAGAACTCATCTCCTAAATTGTAATCTGGTGGTTCTCATAAGGATCGTTACCTATACCAAGATATGAGGTTTTTTAAAATTACCCAAGAATTGGGGAAGGCCCTCTTATACTTTTCTGATAATACAACCATTGATTGAAACAAAGAATAGGAAGATATAATTGCTGAAAAACCTAGATGTCTTTGAAAACTATCATAATTTGTTACTTATGTGTCTATGATTTTGTCTATAAAATTAGTTTATGAGGAAAATATAGTGGTCCAAAACTGCATTATGAACAATTCAAATAGATCCTCAGCATGTTAAATGGTTGGTACACTATGATAATTTAGTGTATATGGTACCTACACTAAGGCGCATGAGAAGATGCTTCCAAGATAAGCTAAAAATCTATTTTACAGGCTTGAGTTAACTACTGGTAATTGCTTAAGACTGACATCAGTTTATTAACACATGCTAAAGAAAATCAAATGCTGAAAAGTACATCTTGCTTGCTTCCAATTTGCTATAAGATGTATTTCAATCTTCTTGGGCATCCATACAGATTAAACACCAGATCAATACTCTATAAGGGCTGAATGAAAAGCAATGCCTTTGATATTATACATTGCCAACTGATGCGCTAGATAGAATCTTTGATGTGTGTTTTACATCTGTTTTTACTTCAGTTGGCAAAAAACTGCTATGAGAAAATATTGTGTTGCTATTGTTTGTGACATGGAAACTTGTAGTGAGTGCTTGTCAGTGTACCTTAAGCGACACACTGCAATTGAATTGATAACCAAAGCGGTTCCTCCAATTGAAATTCACCCATGAATGCAAATTGTTTATGGGGATGAGTATGATGACATGAATACTATATTTTCCTGGGTCCAAAAATATAAAGATGGTGAACCAGGAAGACCTGATTAGACGATCAAGAATGAAGTAGATACTTTGTGACAAGCCAATGAGTTTGACATGAAAAAGGTTGGTAAGCTGATTAAGAATTGGTGGCTCACTCAAAAGGAAAGTGTTATGAAGCTTGGTTTTTCACAGGAAAGTGTGGCTTAAACCCTGCCATTATGATCATTAAGTCATGATCATTGCAAAGTCATCATGCAACCAATCTGTCTTTACAACCATTTTATTGGGCCATTGTTTGTTGGGGCATTTTTGCTGAAAACTAGAAGTATACGCCAGTTTGTGCAAAAATGTTGTAAATTGTAGTAAATCAGGGCCATAGGATACTGCAAATAGGCATAAATGAAGGCAGATTGCCAAATGCCCAAAATGTGGTCATGTGGCTGCATGGAGTGTCAATGGCCATTGGAACCAGGTCATAAGTAGCTTTTGGAGGTCTGTTGTAACTTCAGTTGCTAAATGACTGGTTGTAAGTCAAGAACTATACATCATTGATGTTGTTCAATATTGGAAGATTTTGATAAGATATGTTTCCTGAATGCTGATAGCAGACGTGAAACCTTCAAGAGCTGAAATTTGTCAGCAATTGTTATGCTATAAAGTTGAGGGATTTCTTTACTGCATTTTGATGGCCCACATAACAGCCTTCAATATTCTTTTATTATAGCTTGTATCAATAAAGTAGAGTTCTAGTATTTGTTATGGTATCAGTTTCCTGGCTAAGTTTATCCTGAAAGGTTGACAGATGATGATGGAGTAGATACAAGTAACCAAAACTTCAAGGACAGTCTTCTGGTTTCATTTATTACAATCTCTATATTTAAACGAATTATGGATGTGGAGGCATTATTTTCCATTCAACCCACATATAAAATAGCACTTCCTACCAGGTTTTAGGTTAATGTAGTTCTGAATTGTGTGACAAAGTAGGGGCATCTTTTGATTCACTTATAGGTGGGGCTACATTTCAGGGTGGGCTTCCTATTTGTTCCAATAGTAGGGAGGTTTCTATAAAGGCACTTACACTTCTACACTACACAATTACGGTACATAAAAAGGCAATCACCTCAAGAGAAGAAAGATATAAATACAAACAAAATGCTCAGTTTTTCCACCTTGTCAACCTAAAATTGTCAAATCCAGTCAATCCAAATAATCCTAGGGTGTTTCCCTCTCCCTATAGACCTGTGGCTGAATAGGTGTGTGTAAATAGTGACTAGAAGCTGGTTTTAAAAGGGGGAGAATCAGAAAAACAAACTATTTATTAAAAGGAACTGCCTATAAAATATCTGCATATATACAATTAATCTCCCCTCTGAATATACTAGTCACACACAAACTATTATCCAAAATAATCACACAAACGTATAGGTACATTTTCCTCTCCCTTCTGTCAATCTATTAATTTATAATATATCTCACATAGGTAAACAAGAGCTCTTTTTAGCTCTTGATGATAGCAGTCTGGAGCCAATCTTGCATCCCAACATCTTACCATGTCTGGAGCCAGAAGCTAAATAAGTTCAGGTTTGGTTAAAGACTTGAAAGGGACACTGTCGGGAAATGCCACACCTTGAAGAAGAACAGAAAGTTAAGATATCCTGCATGAAGGCAATGGCCACTTACTTCTGTACTGTTTTCAAGGACAACTGGCTAGATAAACCTATGAAGTCATCAGGAGTTTGTTAGTTTGTTTTAAGTGTTGGCCTAGCATTTATTTATTTTTATTTATTCATTTATTTGTCAAGCATATATAAGATAACAGATGAAAGTATAAACATGATTATGAATACATGAAATGGATACAAATAAAAAGTTAGGAGACTTTTTACTTTTTTACCAACAGTTAGGAGACTTCCACATTTTTCTACTATCCAGGCAAGCTGGGATGGGTTTCCTCTGCTCTCAGCTAGCCAAGTTTATTTTATTTTATTTTATTTTATTTTATTAGTCAAGCATGTGTAAGATAACATATATAAGTATAAACATGGTTATGAATACATTGGATATATAATGGATATGAATAAGTGGGGACAGTAGGATAGGGACGGCAGGCACATTGGTACGCTTATGCACACCCCTTACAGACCTCTTAGGAATGGGGTGAGGTCAACAGTAGACAGACTAAGGTTAAAGTTATGGGAGTTAGGGGATGAAACCACAGAATCAGGTAGTGAATTCCAGGCATTGACCACCTTGTTGCTGAAGTCATATTTTCTGCAATTGAGTTTGAAGCGGTTTAACTGAGGTTTGTATCTATTGTGTATTGTTGTGGTTGAAGCTGAAGTAGTCATTGACAGGTAGGACATTGTAGCAGATAATTTTGTGTACTATGCTTAGGTCAGACTGAAGGTGGCGTAGTTCTAAGTTGTCTAAGCTTAATTGTTTTAGGTTAACAGTTCAACACCTTATTGCCATGGGGTTAAACAAAGATAACCAAGTTAGTCACTGAGTTAGCCTTGACAGCTGGTGACTGAATTTATGCAGTTTTCTTGGCAGCATTCCAGATGACCTTCCCCATTGCCTTCTTCTGCCCTCCAACTTAGGCTGACCCTGCTTAGCTTCTGCTATCAGCCAAGATCAACTAGTATTAACTAGAACCAAATCATATCAGACCAGTGCAAGTACTCCTCGACTTAAGATTACAATCGAGCCCAAAGCTTCTGTTACTAAGTGAGTTTTGCCCCATTTTATGACTTTTCTTAACACAGTTGTTAAGTGAATCGTTACAGTTGTTAAATTAGTAACTGTCCCAAAAATTATCCAGTGAAGATGTATTCTTAAAGGAGAAATGGAAATCATAGTGTCTTGGTTTTTAGCCCAGTACCCTACCTACTACACAAAATTGGGGTTTAACTTCTCTTTTGTTTTATATAACAACTCATTTCATTAACTGATTTTGAGGAAATGCTCTGTAATTTTTTGGTTTGATATCAGTCCTGGTTGCTATTATTCAAGTAATATATGTCCCTGATTATAATAGGGCATTGTCCTTGCCATAAATGTTTTTTTTACCTTCTCTCTATATAGGTTATACTGGGGACACTATTTCAATGGGAAGCACTCATTCCTAATCTGAGTTTGGTCTTAATTTCACATGCATATCTTGTTTCTATCATAGATAATGGCCTGGGGCAACAACTCACTTTATTTTTGATTGCTTATTGCAAATTGCAGAAGGTAAAGATAATAAACAGATAGATACAGGAAAATAGATGTTCATGAATATTGTGTATGCCAAGTATGATCCAGCATTCAGTTTTCACTTAAAAAAAAAAGCATAATGAGATTGCAATCTTGGTGGATAGTATCATATTTCCATATTGCTTGAATATATGTTTCAGAATCTGTAATGAACAACAACAAAAAACCTAGCCATGTTCTTCTGACTACTTTACAATTTAAATTTTGTGAAATTAATCCAAAACAAGGACCTATCTGCATAGAAAACTGAGAGAATGGGCAGTATAAGGACCTGTAAGAGATTTCGTTAAACATGATTGAAAAAAAAGAGCGGAGCAAAAGAATCTTATTTTATTGGCATTAGAAACCAAAAAGAAAAGAAAAGACAATTCTCTTTCCTTGCTATCAAATGACTGAACCTAATTGAACTTTCAGAGGTAAAGAAAATTGTGAGATCAAGTCAATAACGGCTGTTATAAACTTAACAATAGCATTATTTTGTGATAAGCAGAGAGAAAAACAGTGCAATTCCTTTTAAAAAACAATTGGCTGGATGAAATTCATTTTTAGCTGAAAATTAGAACTTGTACACATATCCCATGAAATCTGTAAGTAAAATATATATATAGATGCTTGCTCAAAAACAGTATAGAGTAGTATATTCTGCATTAATTAAAAGCATACAGGGTTTTTTCCTGCTTTCCCTCTGAAACACCAGCATTAAAAACAGGTTGTCTACTAGTGGGGATCCTAGGGAATACATATATTTGTAAACAAGCCAATCTAATTCTTACATTCTGGAATAGGAGATGGATGAATCCTTCATATTTCTTCCTACTGTGAACTCTGGGACATCAACATTACATACTGAAAGCTTTGTGGCTGTGTGAAAAGTGAGGCTGTCTACAAAATGGTCAGAACCTAGGCTGCTGGTGCCCTGTCTCTTTAAGACCTGTCACTAGCCAGTTCAACAATGTGTGGCTGGATTTGTGGTGTTAGTGTGGGGTGAGAGAAAAGGTGGTTTGTGTTCATTTGAGAAATTCATAATGTCTCAATCCACCTAAGGGAAATTTACTTACTGTTCTCCAGAAAAGTAGTGAAATAGGTGAAAAGTGGCATAGTAAACTATGACTACCAGCTTTTGAGTACCTGTGGGGGTGTTGGCCAGGTATGTCTTGGCTCTCTTGGGTTTTGGAGTCCACTAACCTGGGTTTTCCCAGTTGTAATGTATGCCTGTGAAAGTTGGACCATAAGGAAGGCTGAGTGCCAAAAAAATGAGGCTTTTGAACTATGGTGCTGGAGAAGACTCCTGCGAGTCCCTTGGACTGCAAGGCAAACAAACAAGTCAGTCCTAGAGGAGATCAACCCTGACTGCTCTTTAGAAGGCCAGATCCTGAAGATGAAACTCAAATACTTTGGCCACCTAATGAGAAAAAAGGACTCACTGCCTAATGCTGGGAAATATTGAGGGCAAAAGAAGAAGGGGACAGCAGAGAATGAGGTGGCTGGATGGAGTCACTGAAGCAGTCGGCATGAGCTTAAATGAACTCTGGGGGATGGTAGAGGACAGAAAGTCCTGGAGGAATGTTGTCCATGGGGTTGTGATGGGTTGGACACAACTTCACAACTAACAACAACAACAACCAGAACAAAATAGCCTTTGGTACAGCCATTGACTCTGTGAGACTTATAGGACTTAAAGCTTCATGATCTTGAACAATGTAAGATTAGCAAGCTTCTTTCAACCTTCAGAAGAGTATATTCAATCTGGTGGGTTACATGTTGCATCTGGATTTCTGATTTGAGATGGGCTGAGTGAGCATGGATCCTCCTCCTCATTGCTCAGGGATTCTGAGTTTGAGAGCTCATCTGGGACCATGAAGCCTTCTTTGAGTACATTTTTGAGCATAAAAAATAGTGGTAAGAATAATGATGTTATCACATTAACAACAAAAATGTAAAAAATAATTTGGATTAGGTTTTTAAAAATTATTATTATTATAGTTTCAGCTTATCATTTCATTTTGTCTATGACTCACTTTTCTCTGTAAGAAAATTTCCTATTTGCCTTCATGCTATTAGAGAATGCAAATTTTGTCCAAACTTCTGATGAAGAAAGCAAGTGGAGAAAAAAAGCTCATGATAACCCTTGAATATAGCTGAGAATACTCCTTGTAATTCCAAATAACATTGGGCAACACTGTAAAGGGGTCCAGAATCTTACATGGGAATGCATTAATCAAAGAAATATCCTGGCTTTCATTAATTATTACAGAGTGTGCTAAGCCTGATGTGTATGTTTTTTTCTAATATGTATTAGCCAGTAGATTTGCAGTTAATATATCGCCCTTGTACATTTAAAACATCAAATGGGTTAATGAATGTCTTTGCAACATGTTGAAACATAGCTTAGAATAATTAAGGAATGATTGTATTTAATCATTTATTAGTTATTTCTGAAATACCCATATTCTTACAGAGTAAGCTGGCCGCTACCTTCTGATGCTGCAAACACTATTATTTATCTTCTAAAACATTATAGAACTCTATTATAAATATTTATAAATTGATTTTTTTTTGCCAGTCAGGGACCATGTTTGCACATCACACTAAAATATTCTTCATTATGGAGCAACATGTTTGTAGTGCCTCTGGTGCTTCTTAAGTGATTAATGGTTTGTATTGCCTACAGTTAGCTTTAACCAAACCTATTTATAACCTAATATGATTTTGGAACCAATTATCGTCAATCTTCAATGATGATTCCTACCGGTTGTATGGACTAAAAAAAAAAAGTAAAACTGAAAGTAAAACTTTTGAATTGTCTTCTAGAACACATAGATGAAGGTGAAATCAGTTCAGAGTTTGATGGATCAATTTTCTTAGGGATGTTCCTATGATATGAAAAAATAAAACCAAAGTAAAAACTGTAGGACAGAAAATTAGAAAGTTTGTAACCAGAGAAATCAAATAAAAAAATTACATAAAGAGGTAATAGTATTTCTTTCCAGGAGAGAAGGCCTTTGGACCCAAATATTTTAATAACTATTACATACTTTTAGCGAAAATTGTTAAGTGGGTACTGCTGCATCAATTATGAAGCCCCTAAAGAGAGATCACTTATGGATTTTTGAAACTACCAATCAAGGCATCTTGTTAGATCACCTAATAGGGTTGGGGAATTGGAGGTACTATCTTCAGTAGTACCATCCCTTGCTTAGCAGATGGATTTAATAAACTATAGTGGGGAATAAGCAGTTGGCTTGGTGACACCTGCTCTTCAGTGTTCCACAGGAATTACCGGTAGTTGTCTTTTCTACTTGTTAATATCTACATGAAGTTGATGGATGAGATCATCCAATGGCTTGGATGTACTTTGCCATCTCAGATTGTAGGGGAGATATCTTATCCTGGGGCATGGAAACTGTTACAGTCTGGATGGGACAGAGCAGACTGAAGGTGAATTCAAACCAAAATGGAGGTACTATTTGTTCATGAAGGCATTTCATCAGTATGGGTATTGTTTCTGGATGGGTAGGCACTACTTCTGAAGGTACTTCTGGACTCACATCTGCTTCTAATACAACAGGTGGAAGCTATAGCTAGGCCTTTAGGGGCCTTTACCAAGTTTAGCTAATGTACTAGTACAAAACAACTTTATTGCAGTAATTCATCGTCTGATTACAACATGGTTACATTGTTGCAACATGCTTTGCAAGGCACTGCCTTCAACCATTCAGAAGATGCAGTTACTTCAGGATGCCCTAGTTCAGTGATGGCGAACCTTTTAGACACCGAGTGCCCAAACTGTATGCGCGTGCATGCTCAAACTGAAAGGTGCATGTGTGAATGCACGAATGTGTGGACATGCATGCACGGACATGCGTGCAGACATGTGTGCGGACATGCATGTCTGTACAGCAGAGATCTGAAAAGCAGCTGGCCGGTGAGAGGCGGGGCATCCCAACACCGGCAGTGCTGCAAGAGGCAAGATATTTTCCTTTTGTGAGCTTCTATTTCATTGTTTGCAGGGAAACAGAAGCTCACGAAAGAAATGCCATGGAGATGGCCCTAATTCATAAACTAATTGGCAACCATTGCTTAGTACTCTTATGTTGTGTTATGTTCTGTCCTGGCTGCCAATTTCAGGTAAAATATAAAGTGCTGGATTTCACTTATAAAGCCCTTTATCACCTTGGTAGCAAAAGGAATGTATGACCCAATCAGAATAATCTCAACCTATTAGGTCAAGGGAGAAACTACTGTCCCACTTTTGAGAAGTAAAGAAAGCCAAGACCAAGAAGTGCGGCTTCTGAGTAGCAGCACTAATTCTCTGGAACATTCTTCTTGTGGAAATCAGACTGACCCCCGCTACCTGATTTTAGTCATAAATATGCTGAAGAACAAGTTATTCCTGACAATGTTCTAACCAGACTCGGTCAATTTTGTTTTATTCTATTTTTGAATTGCTTTATTTTTTATCATTATTTTGATTATAATTGATTTTTTGTTTATGCTAATCATGGCTGTTTTAAGCTGTTTTGTTATATGTTATAAACTGCTGAGAGAGTTGTAATGAATGTAAGAGGATATCAGTGTGATATTTATTAGCTAGCTAGATTCCAGAAGACGAACTCATGGGAGGATAGCTGCTGGGAATCAATGTTCTGCACTCCCCATTATACTTTTTGAGAAATAAATAAATAAATTCTGAATTCTTGTCTTCTTATCTAGGAAACCCATCATTAAAACATTCACACACAATGAAATTTTCAACTGAACAGCTTACAGTTCTTCAACAATTTTCTTCCTCGGCTTCTCATTAAATGGCGATTCTTCTCCTAGAATTTTCTTTAAATCCAGCTGCTTTGCTCTGGTCTTCTGCCAAGAATGAAATAAGGTATTTGATAGGCAGACCCTCCTTCGTTTCATATTCAGAGAAAGTCTCTCCTCGTAGTGGGCTTAATGGGGCAACTTGAGGAACAATACATTCTGACTTATTTTTTTATTCTTTTATCTTTTTAATTGATATATATATTTCTCTTCCACCAAACTCAAGATGGTTCATTGTATGGTTGTTAAAAGCCATAACATTAAAACTTATTCTGTGTGTGGATATATATGAAATTCCTCATCCTTGCTCTAAAAGAGTTATTTATCTTATTTTATTTGTCAAACATGATTATGAATACAAGATAAGGATACAAATAAATGGGGACAGTAGGACAGGGATGGTAGGCACGTTGGTGCGCTTATGCACACCCACTTACAGACCTCTTAGGAATGGGGTGAGGTCAACAGTAGACGGTGTAAGGTTAAAGTTATGGGGGTTTGGGGATGAAACCACAGAGTCATTGACCACTCTGTTGCTGAAGTTGTATTTTCTGCAATTGAGTTTGGAGCAGTTTACCTTAAGTTTGTATCTATTGTGTGCTCATGTATTATTGTGGTTGAAGCTGAAATAGTCATTGACAGGTAGGCTATTGTAGCAGATAATTTTATGTACTATGCTTAAATCAGACTGAAAACGGTGTAGTTCTAAGTTGTCTAAGGCCAAAATTTCAAGCTTGGTGGTCTAAGGTATTTTGTTGCGAGCAGATGAGTGGAGGACTCTTCTCATGAAATATCTCTGAACTCACTCAATTGTATTAATGTCCAATATACAGTGGGGGTTTCAGGCAGATGAGCTGTATTCAAGAATTGGTCTAGCAAAAGTTTTGTATGCCCTGGTTTGCAGTACAATATTACCAGAGAAAAAGCTTCACAAGTTTAGGTTAACAACTCTTAATGCATTTTTGGCAATGCTGTTACAGTGAGCTCTGACACTTAAATCGTTTGAGATCTAAGTCCTTGAAAGATTGATAATTTGAGATGAGTATTCCAAGGTCATTGACAGAATGAGGGTCATCTACGAGGTCGTATCCACCCAGCTTGTATTTGATGTTCTGATTTTTTTTTGGGCCAATGTGTAAGGCAGAGCATTTGCTGGTTGATATTTGTCACATGATTTTTTAAAAAGTCATCTCTCTTTTGAATTTTGATACATTGGAAATACAATACTGCTTTTGTCACAGTAGTAGGGTTTGACGATAAGAAAAAAGAAAGTTGTCCAAAATAATAGAATAGGTAAGGGCCACTTAGGCCATTGAGTCCAATTACTTGATTGATTGATACATAGGGACCCCCACCTGGTGATCAAAAGAACTTTTATCTAAGGACTGTTTAAACCAGGATTGTCAAACTCACATTGTCACGGCAACATCACGTGACATATTGGGACTTTTTTCCTCTTTGCTAAACCGGGCGTGGCCAGTGCATGATGCATCTGGCCCGTGGCCGAGAGTTTAAACAGTAAGCACCTCAAAGTGAATATGGACCTGAAAAATGGCTACCATGTGATTAAGAAAAAAGGGATGGGTTTTACTGAGGCACAGTACAATTATTATTAATAAAAATATCATCATAATAAAAACATCATGCTATGACAACAAAATAAAAGGTAGCAATCATTGCGAAAGTCATATTCAAAGGGAAAATAAAGCAATACACAGTGTTGAGGCAATAGCAACAAAAACAGGAAACCGTTTATGAGGCACTCAGTGGAGGTCATTGGGGAAATTCTAGGGCAGTGATGACTAACCTCTTTCTTCCTTGCATGCCAAAAATGGCAGCGTGCATATGCTAGCACACACCCGCATGCCACAACACAACCCCCCCAAGCACACTGCACTGCATGCACACCTCCCTCATTGGGCCGTTTTTCCCTGAAGCCTCCAAAGGGTGAAAAAATGGCCCAACTGGACTTCTGTTTTGCCCGTTGGCTGTTTTTCACCCTCCAGAGGGTTCAGGGAAGCATCCTGAAGCTTCCGGAGCCTTTAGGGAAACGTCCTGAAGCCTCTGGAGCCTTTAGGGAAGCGTCCTGAAGCCTCCAGAGGATAAAAGAGGCCCAACAGGCAAACCGGAAGTGACTTCCAAGGCTCCAGAGGCTTCAGAATGCTTCCCTGAAGCTGCCGGAGGGTGAAAAATGGCACAACAGGCAAACCGGACTTCTGATTTGCCCATTGGGCTGTTTTTCACCCTCTGGAGGCTTCAGGGAAGCATCCTGAAGCCTCCAGAGGGTAAAAAAAGACCCAATGGGAAAATTGGAAGTCCAGTTTGCCTGTTGGGCCATTTTTTACCCTCTGGAGGCTTCAGGACACTTCCCTGAAGCCTCAGGAGGGTGAAAAACACCCAAAAATCAAGACCGAAAATCAGCTGACCAGCGCACGCAAGCACACTGGAGCTAACAGGACAATGCCTCGCCTGCCCTCAGAAATGGCTCTGCATGCCTTCTTACGTGCCATAGGTTTGCCATCACTGTTCTAGGCAATAGAGAAATAACATTCTGACAGAACTGAGGGAATAGCTGGAGGTTAGCATTCGAACAGCGTGTTTACTTTTTTTTAATGGAAGAAAGTAAATCCAGTACTTTGGTTAAGCAGGAGAGTGGAGGATTTTATTTAATATTTAAGGAAATTATTTAGAAGTAAGCCTCACTGGAAATATTGGGGTCTAAGAAAGTACCGGTAAGTACAGGATCAGAGTACCCTTTGAGGATTTGAATGTACTGTTTTGCATTATATTGAAAAGTGAGGCTTATTGATGTAATCATGTGTTGTCTATGTGTCAACAGGTTCACTGCCTGCCTACTCTGTTCAAAATGTGTTAATGACTCCAGTCCTCCTAAGGATGTCTGCTTCAAAAGAATTTAGCCAAGTATGTATAAGAATTGTTGGATGGACCTTGAATGTTTTTCATTTCTTCTGAGAAAGAAAGAGCTATCGTTCATTTCTTTTTGGACAAAGAAAATATATCTAAAGGCACTTAGGAAAGGGAAAAAAAACCACTGCATCAAAATAGCTAGATTTGGCCAATTCTTTTATAAGGATAATCTCCCCTAATTCTGCAGACAGAAGAAAAAGTAGTTTTAAGGCTTTGAGTTTAGAGAACAGTGGAAGACATGATCCAAATTTTTGAATGCCCCTTTGATGTTGCTCTGAAAGAGATTTTTAGATCTGGCAAAAAAAACCAATCAGCTAGGTTCTCTTCAGGTTTTGGCAAACAGCAAACGGTAGACTGAAAGAGCTCAAGACCTTCCATGAGATTAACAAAATGTCATGGGGGGAGTTTTTCATGTCTTTAAGACAAATAAATGTGGGAGGAGGGGCGGAGCCATCCCAGCAATGCAGAGGTGAAATCCAGGTGCTCTGGAGGAAACCTCTGGATCGAGGCGTTTTCGGGGGTCTTCGGATCCGAAACT
>JANHFT010002923.1:131085-142296 GCA_032467955.1 Pseudoxenodon macrops | reverse complement strand
AATAAAGAATTCTATTCTATTCTATTCTATTCTATTCTATTCTATTCTATTCTATTCTATTCTATTCTATTCTATAGATCATTGGGATACTTAACAAATATGAAATATTTCACTAACTGCAGAAATAACGATGTAGAATATTGTAAAAATCAGTATATGACTGGTTTGCTTTTCAGAGAGCTTTATTTCCACACTAATTTCTTGATTTGTAAACAAAATGAAATCATGCTGTCGAAAATGGGCCACTTTCTCACTAAATGTCAGAATTCCGATTCTGAGGGAGGATCCCTTAATATATATTAATCCTATGCATGATTACTCAAAAGTTAGTGCTACTGTTTTTAAAGGAATGTGGTCTCCATTAATTAAGGCTATGTATTTTGCATGGCCAACAGTATCAGCAGGTATTTTATAACCCGTAAGTCATAGTAAGAATTGCTGTATCTTATATTATAAAATTATAGAATGCATCAGTTTAAATTGTCTATATGGCTCACGTAGTCCAGGGCAGGAATCAATTGAATCCTCTCTCTTGATTCGTCCATCCCCTTTTTGAAAGTCTTTGCAGGGTGGAATTATTTCCTATGGGCATTTGTATGGAGGTGGACAAATGGCAAAAACGTAAGTAATAATTCAGACATCAGGATATGAGTACATGGGTTGGTTTTACATGATGATATCCCCACATGTATGTCATTTTGGCATAATTGCTGTATACATACATGCTGCTGTTAATTGTTTTAGGCAGTGTTTATCATCCCTTACCATTAGAACATTTCTCTTAATGCCCATTAATAAGGGACAGTATTTATTTTATCATGTATCTGTATTTATTTAAGATTAGATTTTATTGTTGTGAATCTTCTGATTCAGTGATACCCATTGTACCATGAGAAGGCTATCAATGAATGCTATTTATTGATTTTTTGTGAAAAGGGGTTGCACATTTATTTGATATTATTTTATGTTACGGATTGTGATTTTTAAATTTTATTTATTAAAATTATATAACCCTACTCTTACGCAGCATAATGTTGGGCAATTTACAAACAATAATAAAAGCATAGAACTAGCCAAAAACTCCTAATGCCCTCAGAACAATACAACCTTCATATCTATAAATGATTTTTCTGACGTTCAGCCATACAGTACCCTAGTACTTGTAAGGAAAAACAGGCCTTGGAGTTTATCAGAAGGCCCAGATCTCAAGGGAAATGGTGTTCCAAAGGGCAGGGAAGATTACCAAGCAGGTATCTTGTCTAGTTTTTGCTAGATGGTAACATTTATTATTATTTATTAAATTAAATTTCGCTGTCAAAAGACTCTGAAAGGCTTACAATGTTATTAAACAACAATATAAGAAAAAGCTGAAAGTAACAATGAAATTAAAAAGAGACACATGCATAATACTTCATTTAAGAAACAAAGCAAATGTGCAAGTACAAAAGAGAAAGTAACATGTTTTAGTAATGATATGAGAGAAGTACTATTGAAATATTAGTTGATTGTAAAGTAAATGTAAGCCAGCAGTGTGAGGTGACTGCAAAAAAGATCAAAACAATTTGACTTTGCATCAAAAAAGAACTTCTAAATTAGAAGAAGTAATTGTCCCTCTGTATTGTATTACAGATTTGCATGCTACATATTAAATAATTTCTGTTTTGGGCATCATATTTTAATGACTCAGGCTGGAATAGATGCAGAAGAAGGGCAGCAAGGGTAATTACAAGGCTAAATGATAAGTCTTATGAAGAGAGATTGGAGCTGAGCATGTTTACTTTTGAGAAACAATGACTGAGCAGAATATGATAGCACTCCTTAATCTTTGAAAGAATATTATATAAAATAAAGTCAAGACTGGGTTTCTCTTGCCCTGGAGTGCAGAATATAAAATAATTGATTTAAGTTGCAGGAAGGCAGCTAATTTCTTAACAGGAAGTGCAGTTCAGTAGCAGAACCAGTTATCCAAAAGGTTGGTAGATGGCATCTTCATTGGATAAGTTCAGGTGGATACTAGACAGCATCTGTCTGGGACGCTTTATTTGAGTTCCAGCACTGAGCAGGAGTTAGGATTAGATGTCCTAGTGGTCTGTCTCAACATTTCAAAATGTTCATATTTTCAGGATATTTTTATAAAATGAAAAGGGGAATTACTTATAATGGGGATTAAGAACTAGTGTCTGTTTTTAAATGTCTGCAAACAAAATGCTGGAATTGCATAAGATTAGTTGTGATGCTAAGAGGGGTGCTATTACCTGAAAGTGATTAAAAGTAGTCCTCGGCTTACAACTTCAGTTGAGCTGAGCCCAAAATCTCTGTTGCTAAGTGAGATATTTGTTCAGTGAATTTTGCTCCATTTTACGACCTTTCCTACCACAGCTGTTAAGTGAATCACTGCAGTTGTTAAATTAGTAACAATGTTGTTAAGTGAATCTGGCTTCCCCACTTGACTTTGCTTGTCAGAAGTTCGCAAAAGTTGATTGCATGTCCCTTGGACACTGCAACCGTCATAAACATGAGTCACATACTTGGTGAGTTACCAAGTATCTTAATTTTGATCATATGATCTTGAGGATGCGCCAATGGTTGTAAGTGTGAAAAACAGTGATGTCACTTTTTTCAGTGCTGTTGTAATTTCAAATGGTCACTAATGAATGGTTGTAAGTCAAGGACTACCTGTATTTCTGTACGTATATTTATTGTCTTTGATCTGCTAACCACAAGTTTGCTGAGATAAGTGAGAGATGAAAACATGCCGCCTCTTCAGTCATTGGCATTTTGGGATGATGCAATAGTAAAGGTTTTTACAATTAGATACTGCCTAACAAAGAGAATAAACTTTTATTATTAAGTTGATTCTCATTGCTAGGCAGTATTTAATTCTAAAAAAATTAAATAACATTGTTTGGCAGCTTCTGATAATGAACATTTCTTTAAATAAAAGAGTAAACTTACAAATGTACAAAATAATTTCAGAAAGAATGAAATTTAAATATGGGAAGGAACTTTCATTATTTCAAAATTAGTAAATTTATAATTAACAATTTAAAGGTTTGCTGAGTGGGAATCTTTGAGTTGATATAAGTGCTGCTCTAAACCTATGTGAATGAATTTCATGACTTACACATATTTTAACACATCAAATTATTGAAAATAATTTATATGATTGATTCATAATGTTATTTTTTACTTAGTAGACTGTAAATACCCAGTCATTGGGTAGTTCACTAGATAGATCAAAAATGTAACCATATTAATGCTTTGGGAAAATACAAAATATGTGATTTTCCTATTGTGTTTGTGACATATTAAGCAAAAAACCAAGTTAATAATTATGCACTATCATCTTATGTACTCTATCTTATCTACAACACCATCTTAAGTTTACTTTAATGAGCATTTGAAAAGAAAATTATTAATGGTAACAATTTTTGTTGTTTCATTGCAGGTTAAAAGCTGGCGTTTTTGACTTTACATTTTTCAAAGGCTACTCCTTGCCCTTTATTTCCAGTCTGTTTTGGAGGTTAGAAGCTGGCCACATGTTGTAATACTAGAACCGCAGATTGTGTTCACAGATACATGGCAAAATGGTATAACTGCAGGGTCCTTTTGAATGACTAGGATGTGGTATCTGAATCGTATCCTGTAACCAAAGGTCAAATGATAAGCTAGGCTATGCTTTAGTTAGCCTTAACATGGTATATGAACCTCAAGCACAGATTAGACTATGATTTACTTACTTTTTCTTAACCATAGTATATAACCTTATTGTCTGTTGACTATTTTGGTGTGTCAACTAAATCAGGAGTAATAGTAATTTGTGGTTAAGCAATCACTAGTCCACTGGGGAATCCAAGTAGATTACATGAGTATCTGAAGACTTTGCTGCTCCCACTTTATTTTCATTCCCCATAGACATGCAATGGTTTTGTTTTGCAAACAAAGGGGATGGAGGGAAGAACAAGTCTGTCCTTATCCAAATTGTCATGGAGGTGGCTTCAGCCAACCAGGCCATCACAGGTTACATTAGTTGATGCTTGCAAAAGAAAGACATTTGCAAAAAAAGAGTGCAGGCAAAGCAAAGTTTTTTACAGTACTGATCAGAAAAGAAGGGGGGGATTAGTGAACTGTGGTAAGCTGTGGTTTGCTTTGGGATCTGGTATATATTTATTGGTTGAAAGGTTTAACTATTGTTATTGTTAATTTATAATTGACATTCAAAAACATGTAACAATAAAATGATGAGTGCATCTTAGAATGTTTTAAAAATCTTTTTATCTTGAATTTAAACTTTGACATTTTTATTGTGTTGTGATTACTAGATGCATTTCTTTATTAAACTTTATATTGCAGTAGTAGCCTCATAATCCATGTATGAAGTCACAGGAATCCCTTTAATTTGTTATCAGGAATTGGCAAAATCTATTTAAGTAAGATGTTGGTTGAATCATACAGTGCATTAAGCTGATATATAACTTAGTTTTGACTTCGAGTCTTGTGAACACAACTATTGTGATTTGTAAATAATATTTAATGGTTTAGTATATTGTGTGTTGCGTTTCAGTCCATTGTTATTTAGCTTAAATGGTTTAGTATATTGTGTGTTGTGTGTCAGTCCATTGTTATTTAGCTTGAAAACCACGTGAATCTACTTGCATGATCACTTTTTTGGAAAAATCTTTATCTTTGGCATATGATTTTCTCTTTAAAATATTCAAACCTATCTCACTAAATTCTATAAATTGTTTTTCAGGTAGCTTTTTTGTAAACAACCACCTATCTGTTTAGATTGCCTGTCAAATAAAGGTTATAGAATATAAAATGGTTAGTGTCTTTGCTTATACTTAAATCTGAATCAAATTCACTGATGCGATGCTGCATAATTTGAATTATGAACAATTATAATGACATTGGAACTCAGAATGGGCTCTCAAAACAATTTTGGCTAATTGTGGTATACAGAGTTTGAATCTACAGAATAGCATATTTTCATATATTTTTCTTAATGAAAAACAAGGGTATAGTAATTTACATTGAAAATATATCCTGTGATTATTTCTTTTCACACAAATACGTATTTTATTTTACTCAATGTGCTTTCCATTGCTACAATTGATAGATACAGCTTCTATCTAGTACTATGGTAGCCTCCACAGACAAGGGTCTTGACAATAATTTATAGACCTCCTGATTTTACTTGCCTGAATTAGGCTCCTGTTTGGGACTCATTTGAAGTATTTCAAACATAGCTTGGTTTGATAATTAGCTTTGTTGCAAATAAGCATAAAGCCAAACTAATCAGTTGATTGCCCATTTCCTGTATGGATGATAAGTGTCTTATGCTTCCATATTCTTATACACAAAGAAGGTCAAACTGTAGCATTTCTTCCCATTCTTATTACAACGTAGTGGACTTTTATTATGCAGTTGAAGCTCATGAAGCTGAGCAGCTGGTGTTAGAATGATGCCAGCCTTGATCTGAGGACCACTGCTTATTTCTCTCAACATTGGTAGACATGAACAAATCATAGGTTGTTTAAATTCTTGATTCTTTGTTAAACTTTGTTCCAAGTGAAGAAAGCTTACTAGGTTGGTTGATGATCTTTGCTTAGTTAAAATAACACAAATTGGGACTATTATATTTTTAGTTTCAGTGGTTGCCATGCATATAGGGAAAGTATGCAGATATTTTCATTCTTCATAAATATAATGTGCTGAACTTATTTTTTTTCCTGGGGGAATTCAGTACCCCAAAATGCTCCAGAATTGGTTCACAAGGATAATAGTTATTAGTATTAAGCATTAAATGGGATCCATTACACATTTTACTTACAAGAAACCATTTTTAACGAGCTTAGGGAAAAAAGCAAGAATTTAGCATAAATATATTGCAGCCTACAGATCGTATTACCTTCTGTATTATATTATCTCTCTCACACACACACACACCCCAATCCTGCCTCTTGGATCATTCATTGCAGACTACCAATTACAGGTTGAAATTATTAATATAATTAGGCCATATGTTTTCTGATAATCTTATGTTATGCATTATAAAATGCAGTCACTTTTCAATTAATGTATTTAATTTAAATTAAATATATTTTAATTTATAAGGATATATTTTCCTATTACAAAATTTTTATCCAATATTTAGCAGTTCTTCATTCTTGAAAATCTTGATGACTTAGCTATGTTTTATGTGTGTACAGAAATTTAATTTTATTCATTGGGAACTGTTTAGAAATAAATATGGATAAAACTACTGTTAGATTTCAGATTGATGATTTTGCTTAATATTTTTGCATAACTCTTAATATTATTGTAAGATATTAAAATCTCTTAATATCTCTGTACAACATTTATTTATGTTCCAAGACCAAACACAATAAAAGACCAGTATGGAACAAAATAACTATAAAAGGAAAGTTTAAAATTGCAAGAAAATCCTAAAGCAGCTAACAGTTAATAGCATGAAGGAAGAAACAGACGGTTTCTAATATCTGTAGCTGTTGCTAAAAACTTTGCAATCTTCTTAGAAGTTTCTAAGCTTCTTGGAAGTTCCTGAAGAATAGTCACTCAGAAGAAAGATAAATGGTCTCCTGGTCACAATGGCAACTAGAGTTGTTAATAATTGGAAGTATTAAACTTGATTGTCATTTGAGTGTGTACCATGGGCATTTTAATAGCATTTGTGAGGCAGGTTCTACCTCTGAATCTGAACAGAAATAGTTGAGATATTTATATGTCAGCCAACAGTTGTGCCAATTAGGGCCAAAGTAGATAATTTCCTATATGGACATATAAGACATTGTAGAAACATCTAGACAGACCATGGAAGAGGAGCTATTGTGCTACAAAAGGGGACAGGAGACTTTGGATGTGTACTTCATATGAAACAAATATTTTTCCAGTGTGCTGCTAGGAGAATCCAAGCATGGGTTGACTTCTCTTTTTCTGCCCAGAAACTGAGTTGCCTAAAGTTTTGGCCACACATCCTCTGCTCGGCTGAGCCCGTTTTTCAACTCAGTCTAGCCTAGAGAGATGTGAACAACTATACTCTGATATTCAGATCTGAGCAAGAGGTCTTCTTCGCTTGGATTCTCTTTTAGAGATAGATCTCCATTGAGGAGCAGGAACAGCAAGGACTTGCCGTTTTGCAGCCTTCAGCTGCTGATCTCGGCACCACAAGCTGGCGGTGAGTGCGCTGGTCCCCTGGCATGTCCTGTACGACCGCCCCCGCCGAGGAGGCGTAGCCAAAATTTTGACAACTCAGTCTCTGGGCAGAAAGACAGAAGTCAACCCATGCTTGGATTCTCCCGCAGCACACAGAGAAAGATCGTATAAGGTAAGACCAATGCCCCTTTAAAGCAGCCATTTCCATGAAATGGAAATGTAATAATGATGGACTAAATACGAAAGTGATTAATTAAACTTGAAAATGATAAACATGCATTAATTATGGAAAGTTAAAAGTATTAACATTATTAAATTTGATATAAAGGGAAATAAGAAATAGATGTGTACTTTAATTTTTAAACATTTCTTGTTGTTTTATGCATATTAAGGATTTAATGGGAATGTAATGGAAGAAATCGAAGTATAAAAGAAGGAATGTTAGAGAATTAATTACTTGAACTGGAAATGTAATAAATGATGGACTAAATAAGAAAGTGACTAAGTGAATTTGAAAATGATAAAGATGTATTAATTATGAAAAGTTAAAAGTATTAATACTATTTATTATGGTATAAAGAAGAATAAGAAATAGATGTGTGTAATGTAATGTAATTGTATTAGATTTATAGGGGTTGTTAAATATTATTGTCATGTATGAAAAGAAAGTGGATAAATAAAGTAAACTGTGAAAAAGGAGGAGGATGGCTGAAACGGAGAAGAAAAATTGGGGTTAAATAAGGTGTAATGAGGTATAAAAGAGGAGGTGGAAAACACTTTGCTCATAAAGAATAGGTGAAAGGAGGAATGTAAAAATGTAGGTAATTAGAAAAGAAGGCAAAATAGAATAAACAGGGAGAGAAATGATTTAAAGTGAAGATTATCACCATCAACAAAATTGATATCACTGATTTGTTAAATTGATGGAGAAATGGAATTAATTGAACAAATATAATACTATATATGTTATGCAGTTGTAAAAGTATGAACATGTACTCTGACAACAGAACCTGTAAGTTGTGTGTGTGTGTGGTGTAAAGATTTAAAATAAATTAAAATAATAATAATAAAAAAGATTAGGTTAACAACTCTTAATGCCTTTTTGGCAATGTTGTTACAGTGGGCTCTGGCACTTAAATAATTAGAGATGAGTACTCCAAGGTCCTTGACAGAGCGAGGGTCGTCTACAAGGTTGTGTCCACCCAGCTTGTATTTTGTGTTCTGATTTTTTTTGCCAATGTGTAAGACTGAGCATTTGTTGGTTGAGATTTGAAGTTGCCGATTGTTTGACCATTCTGACACGTAGTCAAGGTCTTTTTGTAGGGCAGCAGCATTGTCGATGGTGTTAAATAGATTTATATCATCAGCAAAGAGAATGCAGTTGCTTATAATATCACAAAGGTCATTTATGTAAAATATAACGAGTGTTGGTCCTAAAACACTGCCTTGGGGGACACTGCTGTTAACAGGTGCAGGATTTGGTAGGGTGTTCCCTATTTTGACCACTTGTTGCCTGTTTGACAGGAACGCAGCTATCCAATTATGAAGGGGTCCAGAGATGCCATAAGAT
The DNA here is from genome assembly GCA_032467955.1 of Pseudoxenodon macrops. Classification (NCBI taxonomy): domain Eukaryota; kingdom Metazoa; phylum Chordata; class Lepidosauria; order Squamata; family Pseudoxenodontidae; genus Pseudoxenodon; species Pseudoxenodon macrops. Next base: position 133,550 of record JANHFT010002923.1, on the reverse strand, counting down.
TTTAGTTTTAGAAGTAGTTTGTCATGTACCTCTGAATCAAAGGCTTTGCAGAAGTCTATGTAAATTGTGTCTATTGCTTTGCCCTGATCGAGTTGTGTAATCCAGTGTAGTAGTTGCAGATTACAGGATAATTTTTTCCTGAAACCAAATTGTTTGTTAGAGAGTAGGTTGTTTGTCTCTAAGTGGAGGGTAATGGATTGGTTAATGATTGATTCCATGACTTTGCAAATGACACAACATAAAGAGATTGGTCTGTAATTTTCAACTAGGCTGGGGTCTCCCATTTTGAAGATAGGGATGACTGTGGCTAGTGACCATAGGTTGGGCAAGGAGCTGGTCCTGAATGATTTTTCAAAGGTTATGCTTAGAGGTTCTGCTATAGCAGTGGAAAGCTTTTTTAAGAAGTAGGCACATAGTCCATCAGGTCCAATAGATGGAGATGGTTTTAGGCTGCGTAGTGCCTTTTCTATATTACCTTCTGTGAAATAATTTGCATTAGATTGTTGTAATTATTTGTGGTATGACTAGGAAATATTGGGCATGAGCCATTGCTGTTTACAAAGACTGAGCCAAAGAATGTGTTAAAAAGGTTAATTTCAGCTTGTTTCCCCTTGTTACGTATTTTATTGAATGTAAACAAAATTCGAGGATACTAATTGCTTCCTAGGAATTAGTGAGCAAGAAGCAATAGAACTGCTGTCATCTGTTGACTGATGGTGTTGTACTCCCACAGTGATTCTGAATGGCAGAAAGGGCAAGACAATGTCCTGTGGGAAATCATACATAAATGGGTTAATTATTGAAATTTAGTCACTCAACATCACTTTCTGGAGCCAACATAAGAAGAAGAATTTGAACTTCTGAAAAAAAGTGCCCACAAGACTCAATTCTGCCTGATGCTTTAGAAGGATATCATGGCTGATGGTATTATAGGTTGTCCTTGTTATGACCATTCATTTAATGACTTTTCAAAAGTACAATGGCATTGAAAAATGTTACTTATGACCAGTTCCTTACTTATGACCATCACACTACACCCACAGTCAATGTAAAATTCAGGTGCTAACAACCAGGATATATTTGTGTCAGTTACAGTGTCCTGATGACATACATTTGCAAGTCACAACTTTCACAGCAATCAAAGGGAATGGAAGATGGTGGATTCACTTAATAACCATGTTAGTCATTTTAACAATTGCAGTAATTTGCATAACAACTCTGGCAACAAAAAAAAGCTCATAAAATTGCACCCAATCCACTTAATAACCGCCTTGCTTAGCAATGGAAATTTTGGTTCCAGTTGTGGTCCTAAATCAAGGAGTACCTGTAAAACATGTAAAGTCACTTAGGAAAACAAATGCTCTATGATATAGTTTCCAATAAAGACAGCCCTGAAGATAACCAAAGCACTTTTGGATTTAATAGACTTAATACCATATCCTTGCTGAAAGTCAACAACATGGGGCCAGATAATCAGTACTGTTCAAATACAATCAAAATGGTGATGTGATAAACTTCTTGAACAATTTTTCCAGAATGATGGAAATGGAAACCCTATTTTTGGTGGTAAACCTATTGCCTCATAACTGGTCGTGTTTTATTTTTTAAAAAAAACCAGGTCAAGACATAGCTATAGAATGGCAGTCCCTGATGTTCCCGATACTAGATTGACAGCCCACTGTTTCTCTTCCTCCTCACAATGATTTTTATTTACACTTTCCTAGTTTTTGTTCATGCTCCTTGGCTTCCAGCTGTTGCGGGTGCAGGAATGATATTGATTTTCCTCTGAAACAAATCTTAGTGATCAAATTGTCAGTTGGAATTGAAGGTCATCAAATAAAGATGGAATGCTAGTTGGGCTGAATAACTGTAATTGTGAGGAAAGAGATGAGAAAAACTCACGGTGGACCTTTCTTTCTCCCAGTGAAGAGACACCTGAGGTAATGGGAAGAATCCTCTCAGCCACTAAGCAGCAGCTGACTCAGCCTGAGGGTATTTTCCTCCCCCCCTCCAAATTTTTTTAGATGGAAGGAGAAAGAAAGAGGCAAAAATAAGACAAATGGGGGCAGGACCGTGCAGGAATGGCAAATATATAGATTTATTTATAATAGGTTAAACAGACAATAGATTTGCTGCAGAATAGAGATTTGACTTTGTAAATAAACATTCAGTTACTGAAATAAACAATGGCAGACTTATAATACAGGTAGTTCTATAGTTACAACTATAATTACACTTGGCAATTATGGTCCTAAGTTGTAATTATGATGGTTGCAGTGTCTCAGGGTCATGTGATCACTTTTTACGACCAGCTGACAAGCAAAGTCAATGGGGAAATCCAGATTCACTTAACAACCATGTTACTAACTTAATAATTGGAGTGATTCACTTAACATCAATGGCAAGAAAGGCCTTCAAAAACAGGCAAAATTCAATTAACAACTGTCTTACTTAGCAATGGAAAT
>JANHFT010002923.1:116533-127315 GCA_032467955.1 Pseudoxenodon macrops | reverse complement strand
TGAGCCCAGATGAAAATTAGATGTTTGATATCAGCTGCATTAAGAAATTAAAAGCATTTATCTATTACTTATTGACCATAATAAAATTATTAACCCTAATAATTACAATTCATTTTAAAATTTGGTTTAATACATAAATGGATAATTCTCAAAAATTGCCATATTCTTTATGAATTAAAATTTAGGAGTGAAATTTACAAATCTTCATTTGATACTTTATACTTTGAATACTTTAATATACTTTAATATTTAATATACACCTTACTTTGCAAGTTCTCACAATAGTCATGAACATTTTCTGACAATTTTAAAAATTAAAACAGCATCAAGGCCAATATAAGTTTTGTCTTCATCAGTATGAAATATTTGACATATTTTATGCATATTACACAGAAAAATGTAAAACTTATTCAATGCCAAGAAGTAAAAATGAAGTATTTTTTCCTACTGATTTTTGGCTTATTTGATAGTAGTCGAGTTTTAAATGCAAAGAAATTGGCAGGAAAAGTTCATTGTAACTTTCAGATTGAAAGATTGTCAAGCAAACACTAACATAAATGGAAGGACAGCATTCTTCACCAAAATCACAGTCGGCTCTCAACACTAGGAATTCTAATTGAGAGAAAGGAAATTACATTAAGAGGCAATAGATCTGTATTTGAACAGGCCTTTTATTTGAGGTGTGATCACCATATCAAAACTTACTGTCACATTTTGCGATAGACCAGAAGTGTTTGGTAGTCTTTGGTTATAAAACAGCCATAACAAGATAATTGCTTATCAGTATAGAGTAGTATGTTATGACCACAATTGAGCCCAAAATTTCTGTTGCTAAGTAAGACAGTTATTAAATGAATTTTATCCCACTTTACAATTCCCCCCCCACAGTTGTTAAGTGAATAACTGCAGTTGTTAAGTTAGTAACACAGTTGTTAAGTGAATCTGACTAGCCCATTGGTTTTGCTTGTCGGAAGGTTGCAAAAGGTCATATGCCCCTGAGGTACTGCAACTATAGCAAATATTAGTCAGTTGCCAAGTGTCTGATCACCTGACCATGGGGTTGTTGCAACGGTTTAAGTGTGAAAAATAGTCACAAGTCCCTTTTTTCAGTGTCATTGTAACTTTGAATGGTCACTAAATGAACTGCTGTAAGGTGAGGAATACCTGTATAGTAGCTGCATTCATGCTCTACAATACAAGTATGTAAGAGCTCATAAGGTATTCGCTGATAAAAATTTTTTAATGTGGGATATGCTAATCAAATAATTTTTCTGTTTGGAAAATAAAAATAAAAAAATGCAGAAAAAAACTGTACAGAGAAATCTCATTAGTTATCTATGATAATTACTGCAGTATTGAAGGTGTCACTGAATGGTTAAATTGGAAAGAAGCCAATACTAGATTGCTGCTCTTTCCCTGACACACAGCCGAGAAAAGTTATAACACAATTAGCAGTTATCTTTGAGATATGTAACATTCCTAACCATTGCTACCCTGTGTTACAATTATTTCCTTTGGAAATATGTCTTTCAAAGATCAAAGAACATAAATATTAATCAGCGGCTTCTCCTATGAGACATAGTATGTGAAATATATCACTCCAGCTCCATGCTTTCCAAAGCTGGGAAGTAATAAGTGCTTTTGCAGGTTAATGTAAACCTTCTACAGTCAAACTTGTACTAACTTGCCCAGAATTCCAGATAAAATTTTTACGATTTGGGAGAAACATGTAGTGATTTGGTTTCATCAAGTTATCTGTGTAGCTCTAAGAAAACAGCAAATCCAAATTAGTTATTTTGTTTGTCACAGAAGATGTAATAGAATCACAGGCCTCTTGTTATGGTTATAGACAACAGCATATTCATCATGCAAATGTTTGCTTGGTAAAATTACCTGTCCCAGTAGAGATGTCTGTGGGTGGAAGAGGTACTTATCATAAAATGGATAACTGGAAGAAACAGCATCTCAGTGCCTTCTGGAATTGTTGTCCAGTCAGTGTAAACAGTGTTTGGCATACTAAAGAAATTGAAATTACTCCATAATTAATCTGTTGTGTTCTATCTAGGATACCTTTCCATTATAGAATAAATTTGGGAGTTAAATGAAGAGAACCTGGAGTCAGAACTAAATAAAATGTTAACCCTGAATACTTCTTGTATATGAGAGAATGTGTTCTATTTTGCGGACAATTGGTGTTATGGTCTTATTTGTTCCGAATGGCATGCAATTACATTGCTATCAGAGTATTTAAATCCTTTTTTTGTTTTAGAAACTAGATAATAAAACACAGGCCAAGATTTTGAAGGATCAATTTTTGCTTGGTTTTTAAGAAATGTTTATAGTTAATATTCTATTGAAGTAATTAAACTTGGTAGATAATTTTCTGATTTAGATAATATTTATTAAAACTAAATTACACTAATTAGGTTTTCATATGATGAATACTTTGAAGCTTGCTTTGACCTGAATCTTTGAAAAACATTTTTGAGATTTGGGTAGATGAATAATAGTAACAATGCATGGAAATTACTGTATCTATTTAATATTACCTAAAACTATCAGGTCCATAATCTTAAACTGGGAGAAGCAGTGCATCATAAGGCAAAACTTTGTCAACGAAGGTACCTCAAGTAGGCTGACTTATAGACTGTTGGGATTCATTCCTCCTGAGGGAATGAAATTTGGGAAAGTTGTGGCTTCAATGCTGTTTGTCCGCTGCAATACATGATCAATTTTGTGATGTTGACCAACCACTCACAAAATTCCTTTTTTCCTCCCCTGCCCAAGTGTAGTTGCTTGCCTGTCTTCTGGGAAAGGAAGGAGGAAGAGGGAGGGAGGGAACGTCGTTTATCTTCCTAGTCCGCACTACCTCTGAATCCCTTCCTTGATCTGTATGATATCTCTTGAACACTCACATCCACCTTTCCTGACCCGCATTACCCCTGTGTATTCTCCCTGATCTGTGTGGCATCTTTAGTGTACCCCTGCACACACACACATACCCTTTCTGATCTGTATGTCACCTCTCACACACCCTATGCTCTTTCTGATCTGTGTTGCCTGCCCGCCTGTGTCCCCTCCCTGATGCAGATTGCTCTTCTGTGCGCTGTCCTTGACTCTTACAAAACCTCTTACACACTCTCAGGTATCCCTAGGCAACCTTCCTGACATTTGCGACTGATCTGTCCCCAACCTGCAAGGCACCTTTCATTGCACCTCCATGCATCCTTCCTGACCCGTGTGACATCTCTCACAGAACCATATGCATTCTTCCTGATGTATACCATCTCGCTGCTCCCCCACCCAGTAGTAGTCATTTACCTGCCTGCTGGCTTTGAACTTGCTCTTCCTGCTGACTTCCCCGCTGATTTTTTCCCCTTGCAAGCTTTTCACAAGCAAAGTAAATGAGGGAGGGGAAGGAGGAAGGAAGGAAGGAAGATTTCTGATGCTCCATGCAAATGAAATTCAATGGGGAAGCTGGCAGGAAGTTGGAAGTTACTCCCACTGCTTTTTTGCCTGCCTTTGGTCATCTAGAAATTCCACCACATTCCCTCCTAGGAATCCAGACTACATTCCACCACAGTTTCAATTTTTTTATTTTTGCTTGTCCCAAGAGAAAGGTATATAAACAATAAATCCATTTCTACTCAAAATCATGAAAACAATAGGAAAGCTTCTAAAACACGGTATTATATATAAAAATAGGAAAAATGATTATTTTGAAAACTGGATGCCAGTAGAGTACGTAACATTTTAATTATGTATCCTGTTTGGAGGGAGGGCAAATATACATTTGCTTCTACAACTCAAAATTTAAAATGTCTACACTGATTCTTTTTAATAGTTAATCTTTCCTTAGCTTGGAATAGCCTGTTGAGCACAAGAGAACTCACTTTTAAATACTGTTTGGTATTTGAAATACTAAACTTTGGTTTCAAGAAAGAATACAATATACTGTTTGGTATTCCAAGAATGGAATTACATTTCTTTTCTTGTAAGTTAATGCAGCAGTAATTATTTACAGTCTGTACGATAATTGTTTCACTTCGCTCATTCCTGACATAACCAGCTGTGAAGAGAGTGCAAGGAACCAAATCTTACATACAAAAATAGTGGCAAAGGTCATGGATTGAACCTAGGTTTGTGGGATATGGAAAATATCCTCTTCCTTAGTGAAAATATTAGTAGATTTCTTTTCATCAGTCCCAAAAGCAGTAGCTTTAGGACATTATCTTCTCCATTGTGCTGGGCAGAGAAGCCAAGCTATGGATTCCTCTGCTCTTCCAATCGTAGGCTGAGTCAATCAGATCTTTGGTCACACCTCAGGCTGCGCATGCACAGGTTTTTGATTCAGCCTTTGATCGGAAAGATGCACAGAAGAGGTGCTGGAGAAGATTTTAAAGACAAAAAGCAATCAGAATCTTCAAAAAAAGTAAGGGCTTGGCTCCGTGTTAAGCAACTGGGGCCAAGGCAACAGAGTTCCTTTGTGAACGACTCTGTCCTGTCTGGCAGGAGAAAGGGGGCAAGATGGTGGACCATGCGGATCCAGCAACATCTGGGGCATGTGGAGAGGTTCAGAAACCTTCTGCCCAGACCCCAAGTCGACTCAAGAGCTCCAAAAGACCAAGATTGGTCGCTAAGGGAGCAGCTGACAAATTAAAAGCAAAAGCCATTTCCTCTCGAAGGATCACAAAGGTAGAGGAAAAGGATGGCCAAAGGCGCCATCTCTGGACAATAGCCAGGGCTGAGAGGGAGGGGAAGAAAAGGGAGAAAGAACCCCCTCTCAGTGAAAGAAATCTCCTGTGTTTCCTCACGTCAACAGCTAAATCAGCCTATGGTGATTCAGCAGCATAGCCCTTGTTCTCAAGCACAACCACTAGCTGCCACAAGAGACCAATTTCAGCAGCCAGCATGTTATATTGCAGACAATGATTTTTTTACAATTACACAGACAAACCCCTTGCAAACAGACATGCAGTGGGAGCAACAGGCAAAGAGAATAAGGATGGCACCAGAAGCTCCCTTTACTCCCACAGCCGTTGGGCTGCGTCCACAGGAGAATCGGGGACCAGAAATGATGGATCAGATGAGGCTTATATCAGATGCCATAACCCAGGCCATCACTGCTGGCCTACAACAGGGGCATCAAGTGGGTCAACTTAGGACACCCCACAACAACAGAGAATTGGAAACCTGTCAGAGATCAGATTCAAATTTTTCATCCACGCAGAGCGAGGCATCAATCTTATGGGTTGAGGATCAGAATGAAATGGAACTTTCAGAAGATGAGGTTATTAAACATTGATCCCCCAGTTTCTGCAGGCCTTTTTTGCCCAGCTCTCTTTAAATCCTTGCTATTTAAGGTTAAACCACACACTTGGGAGCTAATACTTCGACAACAGAGTGAGCATTGGACCCGATGGATCCAAATGAATTGCTATTTGTGATGCCAACCAAGGAAAGTGAGGAAATTCCTTCACCTGAAATATTCTGAGAAGTTGTACAAGGGCAATGAGCCCAACCAGTAGTATTCACTTCACCAGGCGGAAACGAAAAGAGATTCTATAATGTGGCCCCTGATTTCTCAGAAGTACTTCAACCTACCACTGTAGATGTTCCAGTGGCAGCCGTAACATCCCCATTCATCTTGTCCAATGATGCAGAGGACACATTGAAGGGAGAAGATAAGAAGGCATTACTGATACTTCACAAGGTGCATCAGGCAGCCGTCTGGGTGGTTAAGGCATATACAGCCATCTCATTCTTTAACAGAGCGTCACTGATATGGCTACGCCAGATGCAGGAGAAAGCTACTACTGGGGACCCCTGCTCACAACAGGATATCAAGCTGATAGCGGCATTAGAATTCTTGGATGCCACTTTGAATGCTACCAAGTACGCCTCTAAAGCCATTGCCTCAGCGGTCGCGGTCCACCGCTTACTGTGGCTTACCATTGGCAAGCAGATTTAAAATATAAATGGAAACTAGCCTCGGCCTCCTTCAAGGGGAGCAAGCTGTTTGGAGAGGCCTTAGACCCCATCTTGGTGGAGACTAAGGACAGAGCCAAGATTCTACCTTTGGGATTCAAAAGGGTGAGTCGTCGTAATTCATCCTATTTCCGGAAGTTGTCCTTTCGATCTACAGACTGGATTCAGCTCCCTGCAATTCCAGGAATTGCACGCACACAGACAAGATAGATAGTCGGACAAATCTGGACTCAGAGGCAGGAATGGTCAACAGTTCCAGGGCAAGCACACAGGCAGTCGCCCCTTCCGCTGCACTAAGTGACGCCAGATCCAGCCTTCCCATAGGCGGACGACTGGCCTATTCAACAATCAATGGGAGTCTACCACCACAGACAAATGAGTCCTGAACACACTAAGACTAGGCCTCACTCTCAAATTCCGCTCCACTTCTCCGAGTTTCTTCATAAGTTGCCCCATTTCGAGGGACAAGGTGAAAAGAAGCTTCATGGCATCCACAATGCAACACTTGCTGGACATTCAGGCTATTCAACTGGTCCCAAAGGACCAACAGGGACAAGGGTTCTACTCCATCTATTCATAGTCCCAAAGACCGTGGGGATGGGGTGGATTAGATCAGATCAGATTTGAAGAGATTGAACAAACATTTGATTTAAAGAAAATTCAAGATGCATTCTCTACACTCTATACTGGAGAGCATTAGAGAGGAAGACTTCCTAACATATGTAGACCTGACATAAGCATACCTATATGTGCTGATCCTTCCCTTACATCAGAAGTTTCTGAGATTCTATTATGCAGGCCATCATTATCAGTACAGGACACTACTGTTTGGCCTATCCTCGACATCCAAAACTTTCACCAAAATACTGATGGCACTAGCAGCGCACCTCAGGATAATCCCTGTGTGCGTTCAGTGTTACTACAGGATCACGAGTTCTCTGTAAACTTTGACAAAGCCCATATGATTCCTTCCAATCGACTGCTGCACCTGGAAATAGTCATAGATACCAAAGTATGTGAGGTCTCCCTCTCCCAGGAGAGACAACTCAGCATAAGGAACTTGGCAGGTCAAATTGAAGCAGACTGAATAGTGCCATTGGCCCTTCTCTCGCAACTGCTGGGCAAAATGCTATCCTGCATATCCATTGTACCGTGAGCACTGCTGCATGCCAGTACCCTATAATAGTTCCTCCTACTTTACCAACTATCAGACAGGAGCAACTTGAGACTCAAGGTCCGGGTCCCAACAAAGGTATTGCAATCCCTCCGTTGGTTAAGATTGCAGGTGATAACCAAGAGATGTAGGAACCCAATTGCTTGATCATCATCACCGATGCCAGCCTCTTTGGTTGAGGTACTCATTGCCAATCCCAGATAACACAGAGACAATGGTCTCCATTGGACCCCAAGAACAATATAAATTGGCTAGAACTCAGGGCAAGCTACTTAGCCCTGAGACATTTCCAGGAGACGGTATCTGGTTGCCACATACTAATCCTGACAGACAATGTGACCACCAGGCCCACATCAACTGTCGGGGCACCATTCCAGAACTGTTATGAGGGAGGCAGAAGGATTAAGCCTTCAGGTGGAGAGACATCTCTCTATCAGCAGAGCACATCACAGGGATAACAAATGTACAGGCAGACTGGCTCAGTAGAGCCATGGTCGATCATTCGGAGTGGCAGCTGCACCCAGACCTGTTCAGGGAACTGACAAAGAAGTCCAGAGATCCAATTCTGTACCTGTTTGCATCACTATCAAGCACCCAACTACCCAGGTTTTATTCCAGATTCCCAACGTCAGAGGCAGAAAGGACCAATGCACTTCGCAGCCCGGGACCCGGAGACCTACTATATGCCTTTCCCCCACTCCCGCTCAATCTGAGAGTAATCAAAAATATACTAACAGAGAAAGCGGAGGTTGTACTCCTGGCTCCCTGCTGGGCCAGACAGCTGTGGTTCGCGGACCTAGTAAGTCTGTCAGTATCTTGACCTTGGAGGACACCGCAGGACAAAATTATCCTCACTCAGGGAGCCCTAGTCTACCCAGAGCCAAACTGGCTCCAACTGACTGTCTGGCATTTGAGTGGGCGGCCTTGAGCCAGCGCAATTACTGCAGTAAAATCATAGAAATGATCTAGGCCTCTGGGAGGCCCTCGACCAACAGGATCTATGATGTGACTTGGAGAACCTTCTTTAGCTGCTCCAAGAAAAAGATAGATCCCGTCACGGTTTCAATACCCAGAATCTTGGAATTCTTCCAGGAGGGATTAGACAAGGACCTGTCCCCAAATACCATACGCAGGCAGGTGGCTGCTCTAGCATCGGTGTTATCATGTCGGAATCTAGAATCCCTGGCCAGACACCCGGTGGTGCGCACTTTAATCAAAGGTGCAACTAACTTGAAACCTCTGGTAGTACACAGGTATCCCTCCTGGGACCTACCTAAGGTACTAGGAGCACTCACTTTAGACCCATTCGGACTGTTTAAATCGAGCAGCCTAAGGTTCCTCACCTTCAAGGTGGCAATATTAGTAGCCATCACTTTGGACAGACGAATATCTGAACTGGCAGCTCTCTCCACAAGGGAGAACCTTTGCATATTACATCCAGACAGGGTGGTCCTGAGGCTGGACCCTTCCTTCTTTCCCAAAGTGAATTCCTTGTTCCATAGGATACAAGTACTAATCCTACCGGAATTCTGCCCAAGTCCGACATACATACACACATGAGAAAAAATACCTTGCACGTGAGGAGAGTTCGCCATATCTACCTCAAATGACAGCTCCATTAGAAGGCAGAATCCCTGTTTGTATCATTCCAACCAGCCACAATGGGTAACAGAGTTACATCATCAACCATAGGTCGATGGCTAAGGGCATGCATTGCCAAGACTTACGAAAGGCAAGTCCTACTGCCACCCAGACATGTGACAGCCTATTTGACCAGAAATGCAGCCATGACGGCAGCATGGAATACACAAGCCTCTATCGAGGAAATACATAGGGCAGCAAAGTGGTCCTCCCCATCTCCATTCATAAGACACTACAAGCTGGACACTTTTGTTTTGGCGGAAGCGGCCTTCGGCAGGTGGGTGCTCCAGAAAGTGCATATGGACTGGGGAACTTGGAACCAGACTGCTACCCACCCTTAGAACTGCCGGCTATGGTATGTCCCATAGCTTGGCTTCTCTGCCCAGCACAATGGAGAAGGGGCGTGGGTCTTACCTGATACGCTCCTTCTCAGAATGCTGGGAAGAGAAGCCAACCCCACCCAAGCGACTGTCCGGTCTTGAGTCCAGAAGTGATGAGAATCAGCACCGAAAAAGAATGTCAAGTCAATCAATACGCCTTCATGCACAGCTTGAGGAGGCATGACCAAAGATCTGATTGACTCAGCCTATGATTGGAAGAGCAGAGGAACCCACAGCTTGGCTTCTCTTCCCAGCATTCTGAGAAGGAGCGTATCAGGTAAGACCAACGCCCCATCTCAGCTGTACTTTGAGATGGAGCACCTTAGGGCTTATTTAGCTGTTCTTATGAAAAGTATTTTTCTGAATAATGAACATTGGAATATTTCATATTGCAAATGATAGGAAAAGCAGAAACCAAGGATTTATGCTCAAGCTGTTCTGAAACAATATTCTACAACTGCACAAGCATATGATTCAGTCTCTATGGCTAGGAAACATTCCAAAATAATACAGTAAACTTTCAAATTCCATTTCTATCTACATTATCTGGTAATTTGAATCAGATTTCAGAAAATTTTAATATGTATCAATAACATGCATTTAGAAAATGTTACAATGAAAATAGGTTGAAGCTTGGACATACATAATTCAATATTTCTTGTTTTGAACCAGCTAGTTGCAAAGAAGCTTGCTAAGATTTTCTGAGTTCTTAGAATGTAAGAGCAGAAATTGTCACAGCTTTGAAAAAGTTGCAGTGTTAATCCATGGTGAATGAGAACACATTTTTTTCAAAATAATTACTATTAAGAAAATTGTACCAATTATTTGTATAATTAAAACAAATTACTGTGATCTTTAAATCTTGTTCACGACCATAATTCGTTCCACAACCTTGATTGTAAACCGATTTGGTCGTGAACTGAATCTAATTTTCCCATTGGATTATATGTAAATACGATCAATCCATTGTAGACCCCATATGAAGTAAAAAAAAAATTTAAAGACCTTTTCCGGGCGGGAGGGGACACAGGTTGCTATCCTTTCAAGGGTTGCATGTACTTGGGGAGCGGAAAAGAGCTCTATCCCCCAGTGCATCAGCTACAGACCATGCCTGTGTGCTGCTCTCTGGCACTTTTTGGGAGTGAAGAAGGGGGCCAAGCCAGGTGCTGGGGAAAGCGCCACAGTTCCTTCTGGGGGCGCTGTTGCTAAAGTTGCTTACCTTCTGCTCCGGAGAGTGGAAGAGAGTCCTGCTCCTTCGTCTACTTGGCTTCTTCCTTCTCAACCATCAGCTGCTGGTGATGCATCCGCCCTCCTCTTGTCTCCAAGCTGCTTTAAAATACACCCTCCCCCACTTTTTTTCACCTTCCCTCCTCCTTCCCTCTTCCTCTCGCCCCAGACTGAATTAGTTCCTCTCATAGTGTGGCGTCTGCTTGCTCCCAGAGCTCATTTCTTCTTTTTTTAGCGGGATCTGCGATTTGGGGCTGCCGATTCCTGCTTGGAGTTTGGAGGAATTTCTGTGACTCTCCTTTTCCTTTCTGGCAGCAAGAGGTAGCAAAAAAAAAAAAAAAAAAAAGCAGAGGCTGCGATCAGTGCTGCTGA
>JANHFT010002923.1:104303-116433 GCA_032467955.1 Pseudoxenodon macrops | reverse complement strand
TCCAGAGAAACAAACTTGAAAGTAGCCAGGTTCATACCATGTAGGCCTTTTAGAGTAATAACCAGAATCTGGAACTTTACAGAGAAGCATGCTGTAAGCTACTGTACCTCACTCAGCAGTAGTTTATATGGGCAAACTTCAAAGCCTCCAAGATTGTGCAAGACCACCTTCTGCACCAGTTGAAGCTTCTGAGTATTCTTCAAGAGCAGCTCCCAGTGTTAAATACCAGGTCATCAAAGAAGTATCAGAGAGATCTAGAAGGACAAGGATGGATGCACCATATCTATCTAGAGGTCATCCATAAACATAATCAATGTTGGTGTTATAAACCTGTCTGAATCTTGACTGGAAAAGGTCCAGATCTGCTTCCTCCATACATTTTTACATATTTTAATACTCTTTCTATCCTGCTACATCAGGGTCCGTCTTTCACTTTCATAGAATGTCATAGGAAAAAACATTCCCTGCATGATTCTGATTTTTGTGGGTATGGTATCTGAATATATTACCGTGTTTTCCCGAAAATAAGACAGAGTCTTATTTTCTTTTGACCCCCGGAATATGGCCTTGGCCTTATTATCAGGGGGGTCTTATTATTTTGGGAGTGCAGGAGGTGGTGAGTGTGGAACTGGATTTCCCGTCACCTCCGCCTTCCCTCCCTGTTCTTCACGCCAGCTGAGCGGCTAGCGGTGGCGCGACGAGTCTCACAAAGACTCATTTCTGACAGGTGGGGCAGGGTGGGCTGCGTCCTACCTGACACTTGTAGTACCATCGCGTTCCATGCAGTTGTGTCCAGGGAAGCACATTGTAAATAAAATTTCTCGCGAGTTTGAGATGATTGAATTCGCGAGTTTTCTTTTGCAACGTGCTTTCCTGGACACAACGGCGAGGAATGTGATGGTGCTACAGGTGTCAGATAGGACGTGTGTCTCACAGCCCACCCCTCTCCTACCTGACACCCCCAAATTGCGCCCCACCACGAGATGCGCTGCCGGAAGACTTGGCAACAGGTGGCTGGCCTGAACAGCTTCTTACTGTTCGGATGGTGAATGGTGCTCTGCCAGCTGGAGGGGGGTTGTCCACTGGGTGGGCACTACATGGCAAGAGGTGCCAGGCGGCTGCTCTCTTGTGAGCGGGGTGGGTGTTTGCAGGCAAGGGGAATGGATGGGAGGCGGCGAGTGCCAAAAACACTGGGGGGGGAGAGAACAGAGAGGCAGCTCCGGATCAGCTCAGCTGATCCACTAGCCCGGTTTAAGGGGCCCAGCTGCCCCTAGCTGACCAGGGAAGGGAAGAGCTGCCTCCTATGCTGGCCACGCCCACCCCAAAAAGCAGACTTAGTCTTATTTTCAGGACATGTTGTATTTTCGGGGAAACACTGCATTCGTGGTATCTGAATATATTTTTCAAGACTAACTTTGCTACTTTACCAATTGCTAATTTGTGGCATGTTTCTTGACTTCTGATTCCTTTATTGATAATTTAAGAAACTACCTCCCACTTCAGTATCTTCCTTCTCAATTCTAAAGCTGATTGGCATGTTTGTTGTCATGAGTTCCATCTTTTTAAATATTTAATCTTAGTCCCATTTCGCTATACTCCTTCACTTTCATTCCTAGAGTTTGCTTGCAGATCATTTGTATTTTCAGCTATCTTAAGTAAAATAAACTATCAGGAGGATTAATCCAAGAAAAAGGGTTGTATTCATAAGCTACATTTTGTACATTAAAACTATTAATGTTGCAAATCCTGACAGGAAAATCACCATGCGTTGTGAATATTAGTGGTTTATTGTCAAAATCGAAACAACATCCACTTGTTACAGTACATAGCAGCTGTAACAGCTTTAGTTTCAGAGGGAGTGAAATCACTTGGGAAGGGAAAGATTTCTTCAGTCTTGCAGATATAGGACCTCCCTCAGGCTTGGCCTCTCCCTGAACTATAAGCAGCTGGTATTATTTAAGAACTAACATTTCGCTTTGTAACCCGGATTTGTTATTTTTCTCCTCCTCCCTCATCTCTTTTCTTTTTTGTGTCATGTTTCTTAAAATAATATCCCCATTGGTAGGAATTAGCTTTTTTTCATTGATTTTTATATAAGCTTCTCTGAGAGTACTTCTGCCTGAAGAGCAGGATAAAAAAATGCTATAAATAAATTGCCTTTCAGAGAGATGGTTTACTCTTTAAGGTCCTGTGGATATAAAGCATAATGATAAAATACCTTGTCTCCTTTTGATTTGGATATAGCTGATCTGAGAGGCAGTTCTGACGGATCATTATACTACTCCATAGGTTTCAGAGACCGTTTATCCACAAGGTTGAGAGATTGTTTGAGGATATAGGTAAGCAGTAAGTACTAGAGCGTTCTTTTGTAATTGCAGAAAAGCGCTGCAGAATGAACTTTTGCTGAATTAAGAATTATTGAATTGAAGTTCAATAAAACAATAAGTTTGTCCATGAAAAATATGTTTTATTTGTGTACAGAACAAAAACACTGTGAAGGCAGCTATTCCAACTGGGTCACAATCCAGGAGATTGAAAGCCAAGACATTTGGTGGTTCCAGATTTCAGCTGAGTCAAAATTCAAAGGAGTCTTAACAGAGCGATTAGCACAAGACAGATGCACTCTTTCTCCTTGCTGCGTTTATATGGCCTTTGTATCTTTTGCATGACCTTTGCTTAGCATCCATGCTTGAATTCCACTACAGCATAATTGATTGTCCCACCTATTCCTCACCCCAGCCTTGACAATATCTTCTACTGGAATGGCATGCCTTCTTATGATATAAGAAGAATAAAATTCACAGATACTTTCAAAATCATTACATAAGAAACTCACTATTATCTGTATGGGGAAAAATAAAAGCTAAGATCTATTTGAGAATCCCAGAATGGCTCTCAATGATGGAAGCATTTACATATCCACGTCTGGTGAAGTTTGAAAAAATTGTGACATATAAAGACATTTTGGACACTGAAGGGAAATTAAAATCTAAACAAGAACTTGAAGACCAGGGTATTACATTATAATGGTGGTCTCGATTGCAAATATAATCTAGATATGATAAAGACATGAAAATACATGGTTTTTATAAAGGACAGACAGCCTTCAATCAGATACTGTTGAATTCTGATGAAAAATTAATTAAGAAAATATATAATTTTTTACTAAATTTGAAAATGGAGGATGGACAATATCTTCTTTCATCTGAGCTGCAATTGCAGTGCTTGAATTCAAGCATAGCATACCTAACCCACAACCTTCTGAGTGTTTTCTTTTATGTCTGTTCAGGTAGGGGTCCTCATTGTCATTACCATTACTTTTTCTCCATTGTCTCCTGTGTGTATTTTTGGTTCAAGCCTGGATAAAACACACGTTTTAGGCCACATACAGACCAAATGCACTGCTCCATTCGTTGCATGATGTGTATGCAGCCTAGTAAAATAATATTAGAGTAAGTACATTAGCATCTTGTGAAAATTGATATAATTCTCAACTAAACTTATTCAGATTAAAAAACACAGTCAATTCTTCTAAGTATTTTCTAAATTTTTCTTCCTTTAATAATGTCTGATTTAATGTCCATCTGGGTCTTTTTCTATGTCCTTTCCATTTCATCATTATTGGATTATGATCAGCCCAGATGTTTGTCTCAATCTCCAATTTTTCTATCTTATTTAACAATTCCATTGACATCCATATCATATCTATTCTCGACCATGACTTATGTCTATTTGACTGGTTCTAAGTGGGACTAGAACTTTCAACCTCACAGTTTTTAGTCTGATGCCTTAACCATATATCAAAGTGGATTTATTTTGTAACACAACTTACTTTCTGCGATTTTATTACAGCAAATGAATATTTAGGGGGAACTCATTAAAAATGTTCAAGTACTATAATCTGATACCTCATTGTGTTTCATGTTTATGTTGACCCTGATTTGATAAGACATGTTTTATATTTAGGTTTAGTCATATTATCTCTTAAAAGAAGCCATACTGTTTGGAAAATACTAAGAGATAGAATAAATTTTGTACATGGAACACTGAAATTTAGCTGAAAATTAACACACAAAACAGTCATTAAAAATAGGATTCTGGAATATGTAGGATGCATTCTGCACAATATTACTTCTTTTTGACATTCAAAGGTTAGAGGGCTTCAGAAGAGGAAATGATACATATGAAGTTTCATGAAGATACATAAAAATAAAGCAGTATTGATTCATTTAATAGAGCCTTGCATTTCAGTGATTGTGGGCGTTTGAAATGAGAAGAAATCCTGATTGGAAGAAAATTGATTGAGTAAAAATACTTCTCATTTGAACCATAGCATTCAAGAATTATTTTTTCTAAGCCTGTAAAAATGATATAGAATGTAGTGCTGTCTTTCAAATAGATCTTGGTAACATTTAAACATTATTTAAATAATATTTAAATATGTTTAACCACTGGTAGTTAAAGTGCAGTATTTCAGGCAAACTCAACCCCAAAGTCTGGAGTTTGATCCTGATGAGGCTCAAGATTGACTTAGCTTCTAAGGTTGGTAAAACGAGGACCCATATTGTTGGAGGGAGTATAGAAATAATGCTTACATTGTAAACCACCCAGAGAGTGCTGTAAGGTGCTATGGGGCGGTATATAAATCTAAATGCTATTGCTATTGGTAAATAAAGCTAATGTAATATAATTGTGGAGTCCTTGATTCTATCGGAATGTGGTTGTTTTCTTGTAGATGTTTCATTACCACCAGTAACATCAGTGCTAGAAGGGAGTGGGTTTTTCTCTCATTTTATATACTAGTGCAGTAATGGCTAACCTTTTTGCCATCGCTTGCCAAACGCGGGGGGGAGCATGGGGGGGGTGTCACACACATAATGCAATGCCATCACCCCTGTGCATGCACACACAACCACCCCCTCACTGGTCCCCTGCACTTGTGTGCAGGCCTCATTCCGGTTGGGCCGTTTATTGCCCTCCCCAGGCATCAGAAGTCTTTCCTGAAGCCTGGGGAGGGCGAAAATGGCCTCCCCGCCCTCTGGAAGGACGAAAATCAGCTGGCCAGCGTGCTCATGCATGCTGGAGCTCACATAGGGCAATGCCTCGTGTGCCCTCAGATATGGCTCCGTGTACCATCTGTGGCACGTGTCCCATACGTTCGCCATCACGGTACTATTGACTTGATCTTTCAGCATTGGTGGGAGTGGTTTCAGTGGTTCTTTGATTAGGCTGTTGTTTACTGTTAGTTCGTTTGTCTGAGTTGGTAGTTCCTTGTTGGGGGTATTGTTTAGTTCTTGATTGTTGGTCTAGTGTTACTTTTATTATTAATCTCTGCTCATCTGGGTGTTGATTGCTGTTGAGGAGATGTTTAGGTCTTTATGTTTCCTTTTTGGCTTTTTGATTGTGTCTTTTGAATGTAATGTAGATTTCTTTATCTCTCTATGCCTGTTGATGACTGATTTGTCTGAATGCCAGACGTCTAGGAATTTTCTAGTGTTTCTTCTAGACTTGGTCTAGGGTGCTTATGCCAACTAGCAGAAGACATGGCAAAAATTCCTCAATTTCATAACACATGGACAAACTTAACCATAATTTCAACCAGGAAACTATGAGCACCCAAGATAATATTACAGCAGCTGAGAAAGCTAACTATCACCCACATAGTCAGGAGACAGCTCTCTTCACCTGTTGGAGACCTTAGAACTTCAGAATGCTGGGAAAGGTGGAAACAAAGAGAAGGATGACCAGCAGCAAGATGGATGGACTTGTTTACTATGACAATGCGTGTACTATTAGAAAGTCTAAAGGACCAGGTCTATGTGTGTTTACTAAGAATTAACATCTATCTGATGGCACATAGTCAGCCATGGAAGCACATTAGGTGTGAGAGATGGTGGGAAGCAGGGATGAGAGAACAAGTTCAGTAGCTGTTTAAAGAGGCAGCATAATTGAGAGGTGGGCTGTGAGGAGGAAACGTTTCAATGAGACTCAGCTTTAATTCGCTTGCTATAGGATAGCCTGGGAATGTTTTTAATATTATGATCCCCCCCCCCAAATAACATTAAATATGCCTTTCTGAATTCAGTGTGGTTTCTTGTTTCTTGAATTTATCGAATATATGGGGTTTGCACAAAGTGAGTTTCAAAGTCACTTATTTTTAACCCAACCATATTCTGAATTGTAGAGAAAAAATTAGGAAAGGAATGCTGTGTACATTGCCTTGATCCCATGGGAGAAAGTTAAGATATAATTCTAGCATACATAAAAACAAATAAGTATAATTGTTCAAATAGCTATTTGCTACAGGGCTATATACTCTTGTGTGTGTGTGTGTGAGAGAGAGAGAGGCAGGCAGGCAGGCAGGCAGGCAGGCAGGCAGGCAGGCAGGCTTTGGCATAGTTACAGGTGAGATAGAAAAGGTTTTGTGTATTTTAATCTTGGCTTTGTGTGTATAAATTTAAAAAAAATGAAGACATGAACTTTTTAAAAATCAAGGTGTTGTGTGAAAAATTAGTACAAACAATATTGAGTGTTCCAGTGCAGATCTTTGACTTTAAGACAATAATTAGGTGCTGAAATGTTTGAAAGCTTTCTGTAAAACAAATACTCATTATTCTGGATATCAAATAACAATTCAATTGCAATAGTAGACTTTAGAAACTTGCAAATACCTAGTGAAAATAGAGTAATACTAATATAAACTTGCTGGTGTTTTAAATTATTGTAAATTCTCCTAAGTGCTTCAGATGCAGTGATACTTTTATAGTGGGATACTTAGATATGGTGCTCTTTTCTAAAACTGAAGTGGATGGCTTTATTATATTTTTAACAGACTAAAATTGAGATATATGAAAGCATTTGGCTTAAAAGGGTATACATTTGACAATAAAAGTTAAGCCTTCATTATAACTTGAGAATAGATAGTAATAGCTCTTGTTAGCTTGCTAAATTAAAAATCAGCAATTTGCTTCTATTCCTTTGAAAATATATTATTGAAGTTGTAAGTTTTTAAACTAGAGGTAAGACTGCTGTATTGAGGTATATCTCTAAGTTGGAAGTACGGCAGATATACGATATTGCATTATTTAAATTTAGCTAATTTAAATTGTTTCTCGTGTTTTATTATTTTTTCTTTTTCTTCACATTAAAAATTACATTTGGAATTTAGGGATGTATTCCACGATTTTTGGGAGGGTCATTAATTTGTGGGGCCTGAAATTGTAGACTTGTGCATAGTGCACAGTACATAGTGAACCACTAGGTGAATCACAATGAAAAAGCTATTTTTAAGCTTAATCAGCCTGTAATTTCTTGGATTCCTTTTTAAAATTTGACATATTAATCACTTTCTAGTTCTCAAAAACATATTTTGAACAAATTGTTAGATCAGCAATTTTGTGTTTGAATGCCTTTAGAACTATGAATAGATTCCATCTGGACACGCTTTGCTTTCAATTTGTCAGTAAATTATAGAATTTATAAACATTGTTTACCTCAAGCCCTTGGAGTTCTTTGATGAAAAAACAATTATTATTTGTGTGACTAGAGATCTCTACTACATCTTCTGCAAAGGAGGAAAATGCAGATAATGTATTTAACTTTTCTATAGTCTTGCTTTTTCCGGTTCAACTGCCTACTTCCCACTGTTGATATAACAACAAGACTTGTTGATATATTTGAAGATTTATAAATTACTGAATTTCATATTATTATGAATTTCATATGAATTTTCTTCTTTCCAATTTGCATCTCTTTTTTTCCTTTTCTGAAACTTTGTGTTCTGCATTTAACACGTGCATTTTTACTGGAAAAAGTTATTTCTGGAGGAGGACTACATAATGCAAAATTCTGTTTAAATTTGGGGTGAAATAGTAGGATTGTTCATAGTTACATAAAATCATTTGCAGTTGTGTAATGAATTAAACATGTTTTATAGGTGCAATGGATGAGCTTCATAGCCTGGATCCAAGAAGGCAAGAACTGTTAGAGGCTAGATTTACTGGAGTTGTGAGTGGCAGTACTGGAAGTACGGGAAGCTGTAGCGTTGGAGCAAAGGTAAAAAGGAATGTGTACTGTATTCAAAATAAATTCATAGGGTTGATACTTTGTTTACACAATCAATATGGATTGTGTGCAATTGTGTGTGTGATTGCAACTAACCCTGAACCATGGTGGCACAGTGGCTAGAATACAGTATTGCAAGCTAATTCTGCCCACAGCCAGGAGTTCAGTCCTGACGGGACTCAAGGTTGAGTCACACTTCCATCCTTCCAAAGTCGGTAAAATGAGGACCTAGATTGTTGGGGCAATATGCTGACACTCTAAACCACTTAGAGAATCTGTAAAGCACTATGAAGTGGTATACAAATCTAAGTACTATTGCTATTATCAGGTCTTATCATTTAGAAGCACTTTTGGTGTGTTATCAATCAAAATTATGCAATGGACAACAACCCCTCACTTTAGTGGAGGAGGGTAAGAAGATTGTGACCTTAGTATTTCTTTTAATTTTTCAGCAGCTTTTAATACTATCAACCATGGCATTCTTGATCAGCTGCATGATGTTGATACAGGAAGCACATTCAGACATTCACTTCCTCTACAGGAGCAAGTGTGTTATCCGGTGATCTTCTTTGGTTTCTGTAGGACAGTAGTAAAGCGATCAGATAATGAAATCATTTGACACAAATACCATGCTTTCATACTTGCGTCAGATAATTGGATACTGTACAAATATGTAAGAGTGTTATTTTCTATCAAGACATTATTGGGTGTGTCCTCATTTCTGGACCATTTTGGTATGTTGCAGACTTCACTGCTGACCAAACCATGGGTGGTTGTTTAGAGGGCATTCTCTTTCCTGTTGCCCAACTTATTGGATAAAATTCCATTGAGACTAAGCTTGCTTTTATTATGGAGTGTTTGTCACAAGAAATTTAAAATGTTTTTATTTACTTAGCCCTTAAATGATTGTATTCATTGACACAATTGTTTGCTTATTTTTCATTGTTGGTTTTAAACTGTTAGTTTTTTATTGTTAGTAAACAATATTTCATTATACCTATTATCATTATTGTACACAAATTTCCTTCTATAATGAAAAATAGTGTAAAATATAAATGTAACTAAATTTGACATATAGAATCTTATTTCTCACATAATCCTCTTTAAACAGTTGCAATTGTTACTGCTTCTTTCACAACTCTACATATGCGATTACCAGAGTATGTGTGTATAATCATTCATTTTTCAAACCATGAAATATATTAGTAATGCATTCTTTGATTTATAATTAGCAATTTTACACATTTGATGCTTTTATTTATTTTATTTATTCTTTAGGCTTCAACTAATAATGAGAGTTCCAATCACAGTTTTGGCAGCTTGGGATCTCTAAGTGACAAAGAATCTGAGGTATGAAGTAGTTAAAAAGATTTAAGTGAGAATTTATAACCTGTCATTTATATTACTGAGTTCAGTAAAAGTTAGACACATTTAGGAGGGTTTCCTAGCCAATTATAATTAGAATATTTGCATTAAAGATACTGAGAAAACTGATGCACATCCTGTCAGAATTGATGCACTTACAGGAAGATTATTTCAAAATGATGTATTGTTTCATTGTGAATTTATTGCTTTTTTTAAGCAAATAAAATTTTTGAATAAAATTATGAGCCATTCAAATTTTCTTAATAGTTATGTAAAAAGAATATACACACACAGCATATGGAAGAGAATAAGGTGAATAAGCTATATAAATTAAGCTTGTTTTAACCTATTAGGTGAATAAAAGGATATGTTGCAAACAAGATTGTTGATTTATTCAGGGTACTATTATGGATACAATCCAATCTGATCAAATATCTGAAAATTGTATTTTAAATTGATAACATTTTTATCCTGAAGAATTGAAAATAAAAGAGGTCTGTCTTTTTGTATATCTTTCTGTTGTGATAATTTGACACTTTTTTCGACCTATTAACTATAGGGAACTTTATTTTCACATTTCTAAAACTGAAAACAAGATATGTTTATCACTGAAAACAAGATATGTATATCACTGAAAATGCTGTAATTAAGCAGCCTGTTTAATAAATGGTTTCAACTTATTTAGATATTGACCATGTATGTTAGGGTTGTATGTTAAAATCAGGCTGCTCGCCTTGTTAGACTTTCTTCTTCCTGTTTCTTTACTCCAGATCTGTTCTGAAAGAATTTCCAAATTCTGTAGGAATAGATGTTGCTTGTGAGATTGTAGGAAAAAGAGACAACCACCCTCTCTACTATCTCAATTCAGCTGATAGAAAAAGTTCTATGAGTTGAAGCATTGAGATTCAAACCACAGTAGTAATTTGAAAATGGCAAGAACATTAATTTCTTGATATTTTATGATCAGACTATCTGAAAATTAAAAAGTAGATAAGGACTGCATTTGAAGAATGAAATCGGTTCTATTTGCCTTGGGAGGGCTTTGATTTATTTTTAAACAACTCCTAAGTTCCAGTCAGCACTTGGGGATTTTTTAAAGATTATTTTTATCCTGCCTGTTAGACCTGACCCAGCTTGGGGATTTAGGAAACAAAGACCCTTGACTCTATTCATAGCAAATGGTATACTTTTACTAAAGCCAAGTGGTGACATCGCATGTAAAGCCAGATCTGAGGATTCCCGCATAAAGCTGATAGTTTTCCATTTCTCTCGAACCCTCCCCCCTCGTACTATTGTCCAATGACGTTCAAACTAGTGGATTTGGATAGCATTTTAAAAGTTTGGTGCCTCTTTGGATCACATTCCGTTCCCATGCCTATGTCTTTGGATCGTTCAATCGTTGTCTTTGGTTGGCACTTCTGGTTCCCACCATTCCCTATTTTCCCCCTCCTATACTTTATGGCAGTCTACTATCAAAGTGAAGCTGGCTGAAGTGGTGTGATAGTAGATCTAACACTGCCTTTAATACTTTTATAAGTAATTCAAGGAGGCAAACATACCTACAAAATTTTCTTCTCCTATTTTCACCCTGTGAGATGAGTTGGACTGAGAGAGAGAGGCTCAACAAATGTCACCCAGCAGACTTTCATGCCTACAACTCATGCCTACAAGTGTTTTCTGGCAGTTCTGTCATGAATAATGGTTGACCTCTGAAATGTGGACCTCTGAAATGTGGAGACAATCCCCCCGCCCTGTCTAGGATAGGAGTTGAGCCCAGGTCAGGTATACCACACTAGACAAACTGTACCAGAAGACTAGAACTACTTCTACTGTGATTGGCTGTTGTAATAGAATTGTGCAAGTCTGATTATGGTATACATATCACCTTTCTTCTACTCCAGTGAATTAGGGAGGTGCCTGCCTGAATTGCTTCTGAATGTTATTTCTTTACTCTGGACTTAAAAAATAGTTTAATCATTTTGCCTCAGTAATTGTTCTTGTTTAGGTCTGTCAAGATCATTTTACTTAATTCTCTACAATTGTCTACCAGCATGAGAGTGCTGTGTTGTCTTGATGGTCTTAATTGTGTTGGATTCTTGCTTTATATTTCTGTGTTGCTGTTGTTAGCCACTATATTGCATAAAACGGGCAGCCATATAAACCTTTTAAATGAATAAAATCTGACACAACTTCATATATCATCCAGTTGTGCCCTCTCCTTGACTGCCGATCCAGGAGATTCCATGATGAACTATGAATTTAGTGAACGGTGGGCTGGAAACCTGCCACCCGGTTCTGTCAATCAATGAAAGTTGAGGGAATGATTGGATTTGGGACATGATTAATGAGTCCTTAAGGGAGGAATATTATAGCCTTGAAGGATGTGGTGGTGTATTCCTTCTGGAAGAGACCATCTAAATATCTGACTGGTCTGGACAATATATGCAATGTTTTGAATGCCTTTTTAGGGAAGATTTTGCAAAAGGTGCTTAGAATGCAGATACAGGAATGCTGGATAAGAAGGATTACCCTAATATCTGACCCGAATGTGGGATGGAAGGCGCATTGCTCCCTTTTGTTGATGTTCTCTGTCAAGACCTAAATAAAGGAAGTTCTATGAAGCCCTACAGCACCTTATAGAATTAACACCAAAAAATGATGTCCTTATCATCACGGGGGATTGGAATGCTAAAGTAGGAAG
>JANHFT010002923.1:18584-30888 GCA_032467955.1 Pseudoxenodon macrops | reverse complement strand
GTGACCAAAACTGGATGCAGTATTCTAGGTGTGGTCTTACTAAGGCTTTATAGAGTGGTATTAGTACCTCACTTGATGTAGATTGTATCCTTCTGTTAATGCAATTTAGGATTGCATTGGCTTTTTTGGCTGCCGCTGCACACTGCTGGCTCATATTTAGCTGAGCACCACTAAATGTTCATTGACTATGTAGGACTTGGACAGAAATACTATTGTATTTCCCTTAAAGCCCAGTTAAACCAAGCCTATTAAAGGCCAATTAAAATAAGAGTTGTGTAAATCAGAATAGGAGCATAAACAGTACCGTTCGGATACGAACCTTTATTTCAGCTGACAAACAAGTCAATATAGATTGAGGTTTTTCCACATCTAATAGCAACTCCAATATTTGAGAGGCTGCCACAAAAATGAAGGGAATTAACCTATTCTACAAAACTCCTGAGGCAGAAGTGGGTTCTGAATCGTCTTACTGCTGGTTCGCTCAGGGTTGCGCCTTGGCAAAGCGAGCGATCGCATGCACAGCAGTCAAAAACTAGCCTCTGAACATGTGCAGAAACAAAATCCAAGATGGCGGAACTCACGGAACCTCCGACAGAACTGGCTCCGTGACATCACCACGGAGTTACTACCTACTCTATAGAACTGGATAGAACCGTTAGGAACCTACCTCTCTCCTGAGGGCAGGACAAGATGTAATGGTTGGAAACCTATCAAGAAAAGATCCATCCTAGAACTAAGGAGCAATTGCCTGACAGGGAGACAATTAATAAGCGGAGTGGCCTTCAAAACTTGTGGGTGCTCCATTGTTGGAGGTTTTTAAAGAAGAGATTGGACAATCATTTGTCTGAACTGGCATAGGGTCTCCTGCTTGACCAGGGGATTGGACTAGAAGACCTCCAACCCTTTCAACTCTGTTATTCTGCTAATCTTGGAATAAAAGGAACTTCTTTGGTTTATTCCTTTCTACAGAAGCAAAATCTTCAGTCCAAAATGTACCGCAATCCATAGAAACATTCTTCAAACTTGTTAGAATTGTTAGAATCGAACTGGAAGGGACCTTGGAATTCTTCTAGTCCAGCCCACTATACAACCTATACAATCTCAGACATGTGACTGTCCAGTCTCTTCTTAAAAACCTCCAGTGATGGAGCACCCACAACTTCTGGTGGCAAGGAGTTCCACCAGTTAATTGTCCTCACTGTTAGGAAGTTTCTCCTCAATTCCAGGTTGCTTCTCTCCTTGATCAGTTTCCAACCATTATTTCTTGTCCTGCCCTCTGGTGCTTTGGAGAATAATTTGACCCCCTCTTCTTTGTGGCAACCCTTCAAATACTGAAATACTGCTATCTTGTGGTCCCTAATAATTATTTTCTTTAGACTAGCCAGACTCAAAATCTGCAGTTGTTCTTGTGCGTATTACTGGGCTAAAATCTTAGTGGTTTTCAATGGAGGTAAATTTGTGTGATTGAACAATAGAATATTAAAACCAGAATTTTGGCTCTCCCCCCCTCTCAAAAAAATAAGAATAAAAGGCATCCAACCATACAGGGTGTAAATAGATATATCTACCAGCCTTTATAATAATTAAATCAATGCTAATGCAGACTTGGTTAATTGTGATATGTTCTCCTTTAGAGTGGACTCTGGACAAAGTTTGTTTAGATGCTTGGAAGGCAAGGAAAGTCTGTAGCATAATATGCCAAAGCACGACTGAGATGTTAAATTAGTACCATTGTACAGAATGTGTCTTTTCAGGAGGACCAAAACTGTCTAATCGTGCCTCGTCATAAATGTTTTGGAATGCAGCCAAGGCACCTCCAAACAATTTTAGAGGTTTTTTTTCTTCTTTTTCTTCTTCTTCAAGGAACTCTTTTAAAAATCAATTAGTACAGAAGTTCAGCCTTAATTTCAGTGTTTCTCAAATGTCAAGCTTGTTTTTCCACCCACCCTCCTTACGTATAGTCCCATAACGATATTTTGAAATCTTATTTATTTATTTAATTGAACACATTTTATAATTCAGTCTGCAGAGAGAATAGCTACACAGGGTTTAAAGAGATGGAAAATTTAATCTTTGGGGGGTGGGGAATTAAGAGATGGGACAGAAATAGAAAGTTGGGGTGGAAAAAGTTCAAATTCCCAAGCATGGAATATCCAAAACGGTTACACTGATCTTAGGATGATAAAATATTTCGTCATTGCCTTTCTCTTCCTTTTCCATCTCTCTCTCTCTATATATATATATATATATGTGCAGTAGTGCTTCTGGCACCCACAAAATAAAGGAGGAAAATGTGTTTAAAATGTCCCTGATGTTCACAAGAGAGAAGCAGAAGGATGTTTTGAATCCCTTGGGGAGTAGCTGCAAAGAAAAATCTTTAGATCTTTGGGAAGTCGATTTGATCCATGAACGTTTGTTCATCTTTACAAAGAATGTTTCTGAAGCCAGTATCTCCAGGGTTAGCCCCAGGTCTCTTTATTTATGTATAAGGTTCTTTACGTCAATAACCACCCCAGTAAGATGAAAATACAAATGGACGCTTTTGCACTGAGTATCAGAATACTTCCATATTTCCTTCAATTTCTTTCTGGGTGCTAGGAGATTTGGAATCCTATTTATATGAAAATTATTTCGTCCAGGTGTTGCATTACCCAGGAACAGAGGTGGGTTCCTACGGGTTCTATCCGGTTCTATAGAGTAGGTACTAACTCTGCAATGACATCATCTTGGATTTTGCTTCTGAGCATGTGCAGGAGCTAGTTTTTTACAGCTGCACATGCGCTTGGGTTTGAGGCGCGAGCCGGAGCAAACCGGCAGTAAGAAGATTCAGAACCCACCTCTGCGCAGGAAGGTGTTTTTTTTTAATCTTCTTTCAAGGTCACTTAAGAAACTTGGAACTTAATAATAAATCTCCAAGAATGGCAAAACCACATAAACTGTTTCATTGTGATTAAAAAAACTGAATGAGTATGAATGAACAGGTAATCAACAGGTGATTGATAGATGACAAAGACATGTAACAATGAATATTATGTCTGTTCTTGGGATTTTTGAACAGATGGTTAAAAGAAAAGGTGCCTAGCTCAACTTTCTGAACATGTTCTATACATCTTTGGTGTGAGGAAGGAAGGAAGGAAGGAAGCCTACTTTCCCCAACTTTTAAAGTGGCTTTTATCATGCTTTGACTGCATTTTAATTTATATTGTTTTTGGATGTCCGCCAAATTATAGGGTATATTTACTTTGCATTTTGTTGTGTTGTTTTTATTCCGACTGTATTCTTATTGAGTTTTATTGTAAACTGTCAAGAGAGCTCTATCTATCGGGCGATTTAAATAAATAAATACTTTGTGGATAGTTGTTGACTATTACAATGCATTGACTCATGTTTGCTCTGCATTCTATTTAGTTTACACCATATAAGGAGGGACATTAAAGCTGCTTTGCTGGAGTGGATCTACGGGGATATTTTTTAATGACTTTCAGCCATGCTTTATTTTTTCAAGACAATATTTTTTTAATGACAAAATCTAGATCTGACACTGTTGTCCTTTTCACAAGAAAGTTTTTCGTCTTGTGGTTGTTAGGGTCAATCTTGTCATCTTGCTGCCTCTTGTCCGTACATATTTATTCTGAATTATGTTGCATTCATTTGATATGATTTAAGGGATCAGTATCATTATATTTTTTCTATGTGCTGCACCGGTGATAATTTAATTTTCATATAGAGAAGCTGCTTTATGCTAGTTCACTTATACCTAAGGAAACTACAAGGAATCCTGCAATGGAAATACACCTTGAAAATAAAGACTATGTTTGATCTTTCACGCCCTCCAAGGTAAATATTCATTACTTGCAAACAGATAATATTTGTACAAACTTTACAGCTTCAGCTCAATTCTGCTAAAGAGGGACAGTAATCAACCCTTCACTAAACTTAAGAGCCTTTTATATAGGTAGAAACTGCAGTAGCAGCTCTAGTGATGGCAGAGGAAGAAATGTCTTGCTAGCCATTTCTGAGGACATTTCTGATGTTTTGGAGACATTGTAGACAGTGATAGCTCTGGAGGAAGAAACAGCGTCACATTTGTAATGCCCAGGCAAATCAGAGTACCTTGATTGTTTTACACAGGCAAATGAAGCATTTGATAGGACCATGATGGCGAACCTATGGCACGCGTGCCGGAAGTGGTACACAGAGCCATCTCTCCGGGCACGCCAGCCATCACCTGTTCTTCTTCAGGGTTCCATCGCACACATGCGCACTGGTCAGCTGGTCTTCATGTGCGCAGGAGTACCGGAAACAGGAAGAGCAGCTCACTGGCGAGCATGCGTGCGCTAGTCAGCTGAGCTTGCTGTTTCTAGCAGGCACATGCACCGTCAGCTGATCTTTGTGTGTGCATGCGCACAAGAAACCAGAAGACCAGCGTGTATGCGCATGTCGGAAACGGAAAGCTCAGCTTCTCGGAACGCACGTGTGCTGTGAAACTGCTCTTCTGGCTTCTGGTGCTCCTGCGCATGCATGCCATGGAGCTGCTCTTCCGGTTTCTGGTTCTACCCCACACGTGCGCTCCCATCTCGGCACTCAGTGCTGAAAAGGTTCTCCAACACTGAATATTTCATGAGTATTGAACGTACTACATTGAAGGTTGTGGCTTCAGGACAAGATGGCACTTCTAATTGGATTGTCACTGAGAAATTGATATGTTTTGTCACTTGCATTTAAAGTCAATGTGAACTCTGAACTTTGACAACTACAGTAGAGTTCTCGTTCTCCTGGCAGGAAGGAAATTTTTGCTGCAATCTGCATCCTCCAGAGATACAGTATATTCCCGAATATCTCCAATTTCTTTGGAGAAGATGTCAGAGCAGAAACTTCTGCAACAAAAGGACAGAACCCACAAAAGCTTCCTCCCTCATCTCGTCAGAAAAAACATCTTGTGGAATAGTATCAAGAGATGCTGTTTTTCATCAGTGCACAGTACACTTTTTAGGTGTTGTAATATATTACGAGTTGTGGCCAGAGCACATTCAATTTTTTTCTTCCAAGCTTGAATTACTGCTTGGTTGGTGAGACGAAGTGTTGTGATAATTGTGCCTTCAAAATGACAAGGATACATCTACCAATGTGGTCTTTGTTTCAAGTCTTTTGAGATTAGCTGAAAAATAGCCTCAGCCATTTTCTACAAGCTGACTCATACCCAGGTTTAATTGTGTAACACTTCTCCTTTCACCAACGCCAGTGCCCTTCTGGCAGGTTTTCTGATTCATTAATTTGATCTACATCTCTGTATAAGCGAAACCAATAGTGACACATCCCTGTTTGCCAGAATCATTTATGAAAGATTAATCAACATTCTGAAAACTTGCTCAATTTCCAGAGAAATCAGTTTTGCATAAGGATGCAGAAATGGGATTATGCTTTTCCTCCTTCCATTCTTGAAATGGGGTGTCACTGTTGCGTGGGGGAGGCAAAATGATAGTTACCGTACTTCTCCGAGTACAGAAACTCAGAAGAGTTACTTGGAGACAATCAGAAGGGACACAGAAAAGTTATCAACCCTGCAATGCCAGATCAAAGTTGATATTCCAGAAATAACTTGGACATAAGCTGTTTGAACCAGGAGGTCTTTTGAGTAAACACGAATATCGTCATTTTACTAGTAGGCAGGAAAGATTTCACTTAAAATGGAAGCATACTACATCTGTTAACGTTGGAGAGCCATTTACTGTACCTGTTTTTGGCAGAACACACTGTACTCCGTTTTCTGCTTTTCAGAGCTAGTCATGATCTTGGCAATGATCTCTTCTCAGATGTGAGGGTGCACTAGCACTACAATCGATCCCTTTGAAAGGATCAGGAGTAATGGAAAGGCAGACTACTCTTCCTCTTTCTTCCACCAGGATAGGAAATAGAGACCGTCTCTTTAAGTAATGCTTTCAAGAGACTAAAAGCCATCAAGTGTTATACACACAATTATGTATGAGCAAAGCAGAGTCACTGAACAAAGTGCTTGCTTAGAGAATCTTAATATAGCCTTCCATTCACCTGAGACCTTAAAATTAAACTTCTGGAGGGGAAGTAACAACTAGGAAATCATATACATTATATGTGTTGACTTGTTTAATATTTGCTTTAGAACTCCAAAATTACATGAAAAGGAAAGCCAATTTTTCAACAATACATACGGTATATTTAAAAGAGCTGTATTAATTATCTGGATTCAATTAATCTATGGCTCCTTGCTCAGGCTCATACTGAATAATAACAGAATTGGATATGAAGCTGAATGCTGCGACATCTTATTTGCTACTAGCTGGGCCACAATTAATAATTAAGTTTTTTTTTAAAAAAATAAATATTTTCTGTAGAATTGAAGAACCATGGCCTTCCAGAAATTCCAGCTCAGCAAGGCCAACAATAATAATAAGAAAAAAATTTTGGGGGGGGATGTGCCTGTGAAATGTTTTTCATTCCAAAACTGTGTTACAATTGTGTATTTACTCCTGTTCAGTTTTAATAATATGCTCACCGAATGCTACAAGATAAAATCCTCAGAATTTATTGCCATTATGTAAGTTTTTTTCAATACAACCTGTTTTACAAAAAAAAAAAGCCAACAGTTTCACCTTCCTGTTTTTGAGCCATGTCCAACATTATGAGGTTTCCTTTTGATTTCTTCACAATACTTTTGACAGTGGGCTTGTAAAGCAAAGCAGCAGAGGCTAGGTTTAGGTAAAAGGGCAGTAGCTCAACAGAAAGATCTGCATACAGGCAGATTTAAAAATGAGGCTGAATTTACAAGTCATGTTCTGAAGTTTTTAATAAAACAGCTCTAGTTTGAAGATCTTTATACTGCTAAAATGTACAACTTGGACAAAAGTAAATACTTTTACCCTTCACAATGTAATTACCAAAATTCTAATTCTTGCAAAGTACAAGAAAAAAAGTTTCCATATACTACAAGCATGAATTGCTCATTTCTAAGAGAAGCAAATTTGTGAGGGGTAAAGTAAGCAAGGTAGCTTACTGAAGTCAGATTACACTTTTTTTTAAAAAAATCCTCAATTTTGGCAGCGGACACCTGCATATCCTACCTTGATAGTTCCTTTTTATTATTATTATTTTTAAATATAAGCAGTTCCTTCCCCTTTCTCTACCCTACACCAAGCCCATTGTAAAAATCTGGACCCTTAAGTCACCTTCTGTATATTTACAAGAACTCTGACAACAAAATACAAACTAGCATGAAAGTAATGATAGTTTGCATATACTGTTGTTGAATAAATATATCAAGCCCAATCCAATCAATCAGCGGAAGTTATGATGATTCAGACACAGCCGTATCTGTGACCAAGGGTGCTGGCTTTCCACTGAAGGAAGTTATCCCATCTCCTCTGCCTTCAGGAGACAATGCCTTGACAGCGGAAGCATTAGATGCAGCAGTAGTAACCATGGGGGGAGGAACAGCCGAATCCAGAATGTGTAAAGAGGTTTGTTCCACATTTACAGTCGTGCCAGGATTTGCAGGGAAGCTTGTTGTGATGGGAACAGAAGACAACAGATCCGCAGGCAGAGTGGGTATCTCATTGACCAATGGGAACTTGGCAAGGAATTCTGGTGATAGAGATGCAATCCCAGACAGGTTGACTGGAGGCAAGGAAGGAAGTGGTGGCAATCCTAAGAACATCAGAAGACAAAAAGAAACTTGCAATCTACTTGCGTAAGTCATTAGCCTACAAAGCTATGTTATTTGTAAACAGTAATTTTACACTGAATCCGCATATTGCAATAAAGATGGTGGGGATATATACAAAGAACCAAAGAGAAGAGCCTTTCCATAAGGGTCCCTACCGATGTGTATCCTGAGCAAGATCTTTCTACTACAGAGATTAATTTCCTGGAGGTTTTCAAATTTTGCAGTTACATTTCCTCCTAACATAATAAATGAATGTGTGATAGCTAATATCATTCTTTCATTAGGGTTAAGATTGGACAAGAAATAAACTTTTAATCATTTAACCCATCAATGTAATGAAATGTGGAAAGGACCTGCCAACTTTTTTTTATTTTTTCAAAACATTTCATTGGAACAAACATTAAAACAACTTTCTGGCATCAATTTGCATTGTGTGAGCAAGAAGCAAAAATGTATTACTTTATTAAAAGTTCCTCATGACCTTTAAAGGATCATGGCCCACCACTTAAGGGCTCCTTGTTGCCTATAGAGATGGCCAGGTCTCATATTAATCAGAACACAGCAAAGCTTTAAGGCTGCTGTTAACTTCTTATGGCACAGGTATTTCATATAAGAATCCTCCCCCCCCCTTCAGAAAAATCACATTCCTTTATGCAGCTTATAGAGTCCAAATGAATAAACAACCATTAGCCAAAAACATGCAGACAAACTAAAGGGCATATGATTCTGTTTTCACGGTCCTCTGAATTCTGTCCCATCCAATATCTATTCATGAAGATTTCAGGAAAATGACTTGAATATAAAAAATCAATTTATATGCCAGAGTTCATAGAGCTTTTTGCATTTTTATGCAGTAAATGTAGTACTGTACTTTACATTTACGTAGAAAGTATTTTATTTCACAGTAATATTGTACCACTGATAATAATGCAACAAAAAGATTTAACATTACTCTCTATTCTCAAGTATGCCAATAAAATAGGACATGATGGTTGCCATTTAGTTGATGTCAAATCTAGTTTTAATTTTTAGCACACGAGAGCATCCTGATTAGCAGGTGAGGTGGCACTCCAAAAAGAACAGGAACAGGAACTAAATTTAACTTAAAGTAATTTAAATTTAAATCTAATTAACATTACATTAAAATAAAGAAACAGTTAATCTCCATCTATTTATTTCCCTTCTCTGTATCAATTATATTGTGGCAGCAACTTTTGGAAGAAACTAGGAACACAAATTGTATAATAATGCACAGTAGTGTTGGGACTGCAAGAAAAATAAGGAAAAAGCGTCCTCCTTTCGTAGGATTCTCTATAGGATCTCAGGGGCTTTTCTTCACCTGAATAGGGTCTAAATGATACTGAATTAAACAGAGTTACAGGCAAGCACATGAAAGCCTTATTATAAGCTTAAGATAATTTAGTGATTACATAAAGTCATGTGCAACAGGGCTGAACTAAAATCATTACACTGAGTTATCAGATGTCAGTTCAGAAATTTATCAAAACATACCAGGCTGTCCAATGTCTATTAATCCAGGACCAGGAATTAAATGCGGACCAGGTAAATTCAAGTTAGGGATGTTCCCCAGGTTGGGAAGTCCAGCAGGTAAAGTCATCAATCCTAATAAAAATAAGATGCTAAATTTCAGAAGTTCATATTATTCGCAGCAGCAGGAGTCTTTTCTAACAATCACAATATGTTGAAGAGAGAACATTAGACACATGGATATCCAGAAGAAATCCTTGGTTGTGTGTATCACTTCAGGGAATGGGCACAGATGGAAATAACCAGCATGCATTTCCTTCCCTCACATAATGTATTAAGAAGCAGTCTATTTACAAGAGAGACAGCTATATACAGTGAATGCCATTTTTCTATAATCCTTTGTGCTATATACTTTTAAGTAATCTTTTCAGAGAACGGTTCTTCTATGATTTTCAAAAATGTATAGGAATACTGTCCCAAATGTTACCGATAGACAAGGAGCAAGGGTCTTGTTACTCATAAACTGCAAAATATTTCCAATAGTCTTACAGATTTCATTGCTACACCAGTGCAGCTCTTTCCCTTTCAGAGTTCCCATTTCTATTTACTTTTGTCATGTTAGGGCACAAGGACGCCTCTGTCTTTTTTGTATATTTGGAATAGTCCTCATATAAAAAGGCTTTTCAGTTATATTTTCCTTCAAATTGTAAATTCTAACCTGTACTAATTTGTTGAGACCATACATTTGATTTCAAAGGCAGACACTATAGTATGCATTAAGACTGCGCAAAGATACTCAGTCCAAAATTGTTAAAACATCCTCATCTAATCTGGATCACTTTGTAGGTAATCCAATCAGGCAAGGTCTTTAGTGCTAACCTTGAGGTAAAGAGTCATTATACTTATTTTTTAATTGGTTTTATCTTGTATGAACTCATGTTTTAAACAAAGGAACTTCACAAAGAGCTTGAGTTGAAAAAGAGATCTGCTATTGAAAAGTTCAATTCATGGCAGATTCTCTTTTAGGGCTCATGTAAACCAAATATCAAGAATTGCCCCCTAAATAGACTATGGAAGGTTTTATTTTAAAAATACTTAAATTAAGGTTATCTTAGTTCTGGTACATTCATATCATTTTTGTGTATGTGCATATGTGTGCATATGTTTGCCTTCTAGTAAGTGTTGACTCCTGACAACTCTTTCTATTGGTTCCTGCAGTTTTAATGGCAGGATTTTTTGCAAGTAGTTTGTCACTGCCTCCTTCCTAAGGCTGAGAAAGACTAACTAGTCCAAAGTCACCCAACTGGCTTTGTGCCTAAGGTGGGACTAGATCTCACAGTCTCCCAGTTTCTAGCCTAGTGCCTTAACCACTACACCAAACTGGCTCTCTATATTCATATAATATGGAATGAAAATATATTTTTTACATTTTAATTTATAATATCTATAAAAAGATGGGTGGTTTTCAATTAATTGAAATTGTATATTTAGCCACACAGATATTAATTGAAATAAAAGTGTAATTTATTTGGCTAGCACTTCTAGTTCTCAGAATATTCTTATATCATCTCTTCTCTTCAGTATAAGCAAATGTAGCATATCAAAATCTATATTATTGGAGCGGCATCTGAAAATTAACTAACGATACAGCACGATTTAAATATTTATTAAAAATCTACTCAGATACTGTAGTGAATGAAAAGAAATTTCACAGACTGTTTTCTACAGGGGATATAGAAAGTCTATACCCCCGTTAAAATGTCAGGTTTTTGAAATGTAAACAAATCAGATCAAGTTAAATCACTTCAGAATATTAAAGGTGGGAAAAGTTCTGAAGTGATTTATCTTGGTCCGATTTTTTTTATATGTCAAAAAGCTGGCATTTTAATAGGGGGGTGTAGACTTTTTATATTAACTGTTTTTGAAAACATCCTTTTCACTATTACACACAAGAACATTCATTGAAATTTATATCTCATACCTGGTAACGGAGTTGCTGAGTTAATTGGAGGAAGAGATTGATTTGCTTGAGGAGGCAATAATGGTACTGTAGGAACACCTGATGAAAAATCAAGCCATATTATCTTTCAAATGCTATTTTCAATATATCCACCAAAATCTCTGACCTAGCCCAACCTATCTACCTTAAAAGTAGCTTCTAGGTTTTCCAGCAATAATCTTTATTATTACTATTAACCATTTTCAATTTTTTTTAAAAGATGGAGATGTCAGAGACTAGGGACCTTTTGTGTGAGAGCATGTCCCTCAATTTGTTGAAAAGAAATTTAAAAAATAAGCCAAAATAATTAATGTTATTGTTTTGTAACTTTATTCCAAAATGAAAATAGGAATGAATGAATGAATGGATGGATGGATGGATGGATGAATGAACGAACGAACCCAAGTAATCTATTTTATCTTCTTTGGCAGAAACATAAGCTTTGCTATAAAATGATTTGGCAGGAAACGATATTAATTTTCTTGTACTTCCTTGGATTTCAAGTGTTCAAGACAAGTAGGAAAAGTGTTCATGCAAAGACGAATCCAATGTTATGAGCTTGAAATCTGCATTTGGAGAACTCTGCTTCAGTGCTTGTGTGTTTTGAGAAATATCATTTTGTGGGTTCCACCTGTTCCAAGCAATGCAACTGGACTGTTTTGTGGCTTGTTATTGCTTTGTAAGAGAAGTAGGAATTTCCTGTAAGCCCCTATTCCCTTGTTTTATCTCAAGGTGACAAAGGTAGGTGAGATACAGCTAGTGCTCGCTGTTTCTGATCACCCATCATGCATAAAATTTTGCCAATGATATGATTTAAATTTTTTTC
Organism: Pseudoxenodon macrops; assembly: GCA_032467955.1. Lineage (NCBI taxonomy): Eukaryota > Metazoa > Chordata > Lepidosauria > Squamata > Pseudoxenodontidae > Pseudoxenodon > Pseudoxenodon macrops. Next base: position 18,876 of record JANHFT010002923.1, on the reverse strand, counting down.
TAAAACATTAAAGATGTAGAAGAAAATTGAACCAGAAACAAAACACAATTAGTGCTTTGAATGCATTAGAGAACTCTAATAATTTGCTCATTTGTTCTCCTTAATGAAAAACCTTGTGCTGCACTGCGTGGAGGTCAGGGGTGAAATCTAAATATTTTCCTACCGGTTCTGTGGGTGTGGCTTATTTTGTGGGCATGGGTTAGAGGTCAGGTGATTGAGTGGGTGTGCTTTTACACTTTACACAGAACACAAAAAACTTTTACACTTTTACACAACACAAAACAACACAACT
>JANHFT010002922.1:141091-159534 GCA_032467955.1 Pseudoxenodon macrops | reverse complement strand
CGGAGGGTGAAAAACAGCCCAACGGGCAAATCGAAGTCACTTGCAGTTTGCCTGTTGGGCTGTTTTTTTACCCTCCGGAGGCTTCAGGACGCTTCCCTCTGGAGGGTGAAAAACAGCTCAACGGGAAAAACGAAAGTCCTGTTGGGCCATTTTTCACCCTCTGGAGTCTTCAGGGAAGCCTCCTAAACCCCCTGGAGGGCGACAAACGGCCCAATGGGGGGGACACATGCACAGTGCAGTGTGCATGATTGTGTGTGCTGGCACGCATGCGCGCGCTAGCACACGCGCACTGCCATTTTTGGCACGCAAGGAGAAAAAGGTTAGCCATCACTGCTGTATTCTAAATGGGGTTGGATTAAAAACCGTAACCGAGTTACGACCACAATTGAGCCCAAAATGTATGTTGCTAAGTGAAACATTTGTTAAATGAATGTTCCCTCATTTAACGACTTTTTTTGCCACAGTTAAGTGAATCATTGCATTTGTTAAGTTTTTTTAAAAATAATTTTTATTAAACATTTTCCAACATTGATAAACACAAATACAAAGTACAAATACAAAGAAAAAGAAAAAGAAAGATTAATAAGACAAACATCAAATAGAAAATAGAATAAATACGAACAGTTATGAATATTTAATACATTGTATAGTCTATTTTACAGTATTTCGTGGCAAAGCATATATGCTATTTTCATACTTAATCTTTTAATATAGTACTTATTTTAATGTTATAATGCTATTTATACCATTAATATCTTAACCTTTAAATTCATATATACATGAACACTTTTGTCATTCAAATTTGTTAAGTTAGTAACACGGTTGTAACGTGAATCTGGTTTCCACTGACCTTACTTGTCAGAACCTTGTGAAAGCTGATCACATGACCCCAGGACACTGCAGCCGTCATAAATATGAACCAGTTGCCAAGCATCTGAATTTTGATCGTGTGACCTGCAGTGATGCTGCAGTGATCATAAGTGAAAAACTGTCATAAGTTACTTTTTTCAGAGCCATTGTAACTTTGAACGGTCATTAAATGAACTGTTGTAAATCGAGTACAACCTGTACATCTGGATTAGGACCTCCTTTTCCCTAATGTTTAACCCTCTAGTGATGCATCTCAGAATTTTGTTTGCCTTTACAGCTGCTTGTCCACACATTGTTCATTTTGCAGTCATCTGCTATGAGAACCGTTAAATCCTTTTGTTCTGTTGTTCTGTTGTTCTTCTTCTCACTGAATAAGCAGATTTAATCTGGCAAGGCACTAACTATGGTAATGGAACAAGGTCAGAGGTGGGTTCTGAATCTTCTTACCGCTGGTTTACTCAGGGTTGCCCCTCGAGTGTGCGGCAATCAAAAAATAACTTTAGCGCATGCGCAGAAGCATAATCCAAAATGGCAGCATCCACGGAGACACCAAAGGAACTGGCTCCATGACATCATCGCGGAGTTACTACCTGCTCTATCGAACCAGATAAAACCGGTAGGAACTCACCTCTGAACAAGGTGCTATGCTCTGTAGCTACAGTGACCATACAACCTTGATTTTAGAAAGCTGTCCTTTAGATTTGATAATTTAATTTAATCATTTATTTTCTTGGTTTTGCTCGTGATTCTTCCTTTGTAAGCAGTTATAAACATAAACCATTACATTCTAAAAATCCTTACTTGCCCTTCTTTTCAGGTCTTTCTTTTATTTTTTCCCCAAGAAAATATAGCTATGGTATTTAACCATATTTGTATGGTTTGAACTGGGCCTGGAAACCTTCTATAAGCAATATAATGGCGACAAACAATAGTCTTTTCACGGCCATGTCTGTTTATTGGCTGAAACAGATTTTAAATCTGGCCAGGTAACTTGATTATTTTTATTTTGCTTTTATGTTTTCCACTGATGCATTTCCGCCCTTTTATTTTGGATTTAATGATTATCAAAGTTTAGCCTGATGCTTGAGGGAAAAAAGAAGAAGATGCCAGTCTATATTTTTCCTTTGTCTCATTGTTCCCTGGAAAGATTTATGGCACTGTCTGCCTGATTGAAATACTTGATAAACTATTTGTTTGCCTTGTTGTTTGCTTTTCTGGTGCGCATAATGTGAACTTATTTGGACTGTCAATGGCAGGAAGTTCAGCTAAATTCCTGGAAAGTTAGTTGTTCAGTTTCTCAAATCCAGGCAACTGAACTTTCCAGCAGCCCTTTTCTTTCAGCAGTGGGCAAAATGAGCTTGCTTTATTTCAGCCCCTTTGCAAATCACCAGTCCTACTGATTTACTAGCAACTAAGTCCACATCTTTGTTTGGACAGTAGATGGTGCAAGCAAAACAGTTTCATTTTCCACAATACGGTAGCAATAAAATTGGAATAATGTTTGATGACCCTTTATGATTAGGATCTTCATATAAGTAATTTGTGTGTGTGCCACAAGCGGGTGGATTTAATATGTGTACGGGGAGGAGGAGGAGATACTCATGTTGAAATTCATTTTGCTTTTCTCCGCACTTGCTGTTTGCCAGACCACTTATATAAAATGATTAGAAACAAATTCATATCTGAAATCTGATTTGTATTTTGAATGAGTTTGACTTTAGGAGATGACTTTTAGAAACAATCACCTTGAACGTTTCCTCTTGGATAAACTTTAGAAAAGTCTGAAACGATACGAATGTGTATGGACTCTCCCCATTACAATTTTGTAAAAGGAGCCCCGAGAATGCATTTCAAGTTGTCACCGAAGCTAAAAAGCCTCTAATTGGAGTGGTGAATTCTTCACGCAGGCTTCATTCTATCTGGCTTAGAGATATTTCCAGCACTACTCATCACAATTTGTGATTCTAAATCTTGACAGTTTGCTGAAGCATCCTTTCCCCGAGGAGCACAGGAGGATGTCAACTAATTTAACCTTGCTTGTCTTCTAGCTGTGAGTCACTCTATTTTTGGAGAAGTTTGTAAGCCCATCAGTCAATCTAGATGGCTTGAAATAATGGATCTTCTACAGCATCTGACCTGTAAATGATTCTTCAAAACATGTGCAAAACCTCATGCAAATCTACGCTACGAATCTATGAATTCATCTCAAGTTGTAGAACCTGGGTTGCCAAAGTTAGTTCGAAGGGGGATCTAAGTAGGATTGCTATAATGAGGGCATTACCATACTGCCCCATTTTCGCTCTTCCGTCACATGAAAGCAGCTGAGCTGGGGTCATCCACAAATCTGACCATCTTGAAAACAGTGGTGAAAGCCACAGGTTTTTTACTACCGGTTCTGTGGGCGTGGCTTGGTGGGCGTGCCAGGGGAAGGATACTGCAAAATCTCCTTTCCTACCCCACTCTGTGGCCAGCCAGAGGTGGTATTTGCCATTTCTCCAAACTACTCAAAATTTCCGCTACCGGTTCTCCAGAACCTGCTGGATTTCACCCCTGCTTGAAAGGCTATGAACAATAAGCAAGCAATTTTATCAGATCTTGCAGTAATGAAAATCTCCAAACATCTGGCGATAATAAAACAATTTGCTTCCCATGTCCACCTCCTTGTTGCAAATCAAATCAGCTGACATAAGATTTGATCTAGATTGGGTGGGTACTTCCAGATAAATGGGTCTTATTATTACGGATCAAAAGTTAGTATGTCACTCTTCCATCTTTACTTAACAGATTTTTGGTAGAAAGAAAAATGACCAGAGAAGCAGCTGGAGTGTCCTAGAGGGTTAAAGTGAAAGCAGACATGGCTGGGGATCCCCACCCCTGTCTCCAAAAATGTAAAGGACGTTTGAGTAGGATCATTTCAGTTTGCTCAGAGATATTGGGATATAATCTCCCATTTTTAGCCTACCTGAAAAAATCTATGGAGATTCTCAGTCCTCCATGTTTGTCCCAAAGGTGCTTTTTCAGCAGGCAACTGGATTTCTTGTTTTTTCTTTGAAGACGTTTCCCTTCTCATCCAATAAGCTTCTTCAGCTCTGCCTTTTGAAAAAGCACCTTTGGGACAAACATGACCTGGCTGACTGGTAATCTCCATAGATTTTTAGCCATGCACCTTGGGATGAACACCCTTTGAGTGGTGTGGGAATATGGATTTCCAGAAAAATAATTGCAGACTACAGGAACCATTTGCACCACTCAGGTGACCCTGAGGACACAGATGAACCTCCAGGTGGCCTTAACTACTCTCTAAAAGAATACAAATGATCAACTGTGTGCAAGGAATATAAATCCTTCCATTCCAAACCATCCCGTCAGAGCTGAAGAAGCTTTTTGGACTAGAAGTGAAAGTTTTCAAAGAAAAAACAAGTCCAATTGCCCCCTGAAAAAGCACTTTTGGAACTGACTGGGAAAAGTAGTAGTGGAAGATTGTCACTAATGAAAGGCACCAAGCTGGAAGAGAGTTTGAAGAAGTCAAATCCATGTTAAAAAAGAAATCCCTTCTCAACTCCCATGGGTGATAAGGTGTCCTCCTCAATCTTAGGCCAGAGGTCTGAGTGTCTGAGGGTTTTGTGCAGGATCTTAGCAATTCCTAGCACTGAACTCTTCTGGACAGAGAGCTCTGACGTTGTTCTTGGGATCTGTTGCAGCCATTCTCACAGTTTAGGAGTCACACCGTCACTGAGACCATTTTAGCCTTTATTTTCCACATTCTCTCCAGTTCTTTTTTCAGGCCCTGGTACGGTACATCTCCAGCTCCTCATGTTCCTTCCAGAGGTTGCTGTCACTTGTCATTAAATCATAGGCCTTCCATGATCAATCTAGACCAGTGATGGCTAACCTTTTTGCCATCACATGCCAAAAGCAGGGGTCGCGGGGGAGAGGTTGCGCTCATGTACCCACACTCATAATGCAATGCCCTCCCCCTGCACATGTGCGCACAATCATCACCACCCTGCACATGTGTGCAGGCCTCACTGAAACCTCCAGACTTCTGGTAGGCCTGTTGGGCCATTACTTGCCCTTCCATGGAAGGCAAAAAAACGGCCCAACAGGCGTACCGTAGGCCCGTTGGGTTGGTTTTTTGCCATCCACAGGCTCAGGAGGCTTTCCTGAAGCCTTGGAAGGGTGAAAACAGCCTCCCCCACTCTTTGGAAGACTGAAAATCAGCTGGCCAGCATGAGCATACGCGCTGGAGCTGACATAGGGCAACGCCTCGTGTGCCATAGGTTTGTCATCACAGATCTAGACTATGCTCAGATTGGTCTGTCCAGATCTTGATTCTTGGATGACTGCTCTATCTATGAACAACTGGTGTTTTGAGCCTCTGGTGTTCTTCCCAATGCCCTTCTGAGATGTGTTCATGTCCATATGGTCCTGTAGCTTGGTAGCTATAATGCCTGATACAACTTTCCATGTGGTGGTGAGGCAGGTTATTGGCGACTATGATAGTGAACTAGTTCCTGTTCCGGGAGAGTGCTGTGGTCTGCTCTTTGCACTGGTATCTTCTCTTTCTTCCTTATGTTCTTCTAGTACGTTTCAGTTTATGCTGTTGATGGTTCTGTTGTACTGTAGTTGGGAGTACACCTTGGATGGTTCTTTGGAGAACAGGGCATTTATCTCTTTGGTCTCTGCTTCTCTAGAGCATCTCCTTAGCCTTGTAGCCAGTGCTGTGAGCCTTTATTCAACTGTCTTGAGGGCTTCAGAAGAATTCAGGTTCTTCAGTATCTGAGTCTTGTCCTTAATCTTTCTTTTTCTCCCTTTCTCTTTCTCTCGGTATCCATATCCATCTCACTCCCCCCCCTCTCTCCATCCATCCATCCATCCATCTATCTATCTTAAAAATACATAACATAGCTCTTGCTTTGGGATATTTATCAGAACCTGAATAAAGGTGTCTTCTAACTATCTCCTTTAGCAAGCCTTTTTTAAATACTCTACAAGAGAAACTCCACTCTCGTAAAGATTGCTTTAGGCTTTCTCCCTCCCATAATAATTTGAAACATTTTCAGAGCTATGGTTTCAATGTACTCCCTCCTACGCAGATATGTAATTTACAGGCATTTTGAATTATTGGAACATAATTTATGCTCTGAATCTTAGCTTACCTTAATAGTGAAAACATTAGAGGTAAAAAGTAAGCATAGAAATGTTAACCAATGAAAAAGACAGAGTAATCATAGAATGCATAACAATACCTAATCAGATAGCAATTTAGATTCCAGTCGAAAGGTTTCAGAACAAGACCCAAATCTTCCTTGCAACGGCTGCTACTGAACAGTATTTAGAAAAACTCATGAATATTTCAGAAGAAATATTTGTGGCACAACGTTGCTGAAAGTGTGATCTGAGGACCCTCTCAGGGCTCTGCAAAATCCAAACCCTTTGCCACCCTACCTTGAATAATAATACAATATTAAAATTCCATCAAAGAATTGTGAGAAGTGGTAGCAGTCACGAATGGGTCAATTTTATTTTTTAATACCGTAAATATTGATAACCATAACCCAAAGAAAGAAAAGTTTTTTTTGGGGGGGTTTCTCCATATATTTTTAAAGTGGGGAGGCGCCCCGAGAGAAAAAAATTAAAGGAACTTCGCACTAGCTGAAAGCTTGCATTTCATCCAGCCAATCCAAGCAGTTAACTAGGAGGGTTGTTCTTAGAAGAGATTATAGAAGGGACAACACAGCAAAAGATAAAAAACTGTCTCAGCTTTTAGCTTTTAACTTTTAACTTTCAGGGTTAAAAGTGTTCGGTCTACAGGTAGTCTTCAACTTATGTCCACAATTGGGACTGAAACGTCTGTTGCTAAGTGAAGTTAACTGACTCGTGCCCAATTTTAGAATCATTTCCCCCCCCTACAGTCATTGAAGCAAGTCACCATTATTACGTGAATCCATCTTCCCTCCCCCACAAATTGATTTTGTTTGTCAGAAGCCAGCTGGGAAACTCACAAGTGGCGATCACCTCATCCAGAATATTTTCATCTCCTGCTCCTTCCTCCTCCCTCCTCTTTTTCTTCCTCCTCCCCACTTCCTCTTTTGCTGCTTCAGATGTGAGAAGGAGATACACATTTTCCTCTTCCCTCAGTTCACTCCTCCATCTGGAATATAAATTAAAAGAACTTGTTCTGCTTTGCCATGGAAGTTTCATCATCCAGTTAGTTCAGTTACCCATTAATAAACATCTCTGACATTATAATGCCATAGTTGGGAGAAACAGGTGGGTTTAAAAAGGGAAAGAGAATGACACAAGAATGCTTATTGATTGACGCCATGTTACTTTAACTAAATATAGAAAATATATTTTAAAGGTGCCAGACCAAAAGACATGACAGAAAGAATCAACAACGAACGTCAAAACCCTTTGAACAATGCAGGGGACACCACTTTCTTAGCTGAACGTAAAGAAAGATTAAGATGAGTCGCATTTTTATGACCTTAAGCAAGATGTGATGGCGAAGATGTGAAAGTGATAAATAGTTTTGTAGGTGGGAGAGTGTTTTCTAGATTTATCACAGTTCTTGGGGTTATCATTCAGGGTAAGCATTATGGTATTAAACCCATTTGCTTGATTTATTGCTAATAAGCATTAATGTTTCAAAGTAAGATTGAAAGAAATCCTTGCTTACATCCTGCATTAGTTTCACTCCATGAGGGAAAATGCTGGTGTCTTTTTTTCATGGTGTGGTTTTTGAAAGCAACTCCATCTTGCTCCACAAAGGAGGAACTTGGAAGTGTTCCATCCTTTAGATTAGCCTTCCTCAACCCGATATTTTCCAGCTTCCAGCTATCAAGACCATCTGGAGGACTGTGGCTAAGGAAAGGCTGGGACTTGACCTCCTTCAAAGCATGGAATTAATCAAACCAGGTTTCACACCCACTGAATGTTTAAACAATATCCTGAAAGCTTGGCCTTCTTTCACTTAACGATCTAAATATCTTCATATTTGGACAATGTGTCTAATGCCTATTTGCAAACTGTACTGCAGCTGGGCCAAGTGACTAATGAGAGTATTAATCAGAAGCAGCAGAAGCAGCCACCAGCATATAATTCACATTCTTGGCAGTTATGCCATCCTTAACATTACAATTGTATTTGGGATAAAAAAAAACTTTCTTAAGAGAGCCTTGCCTGTACTAATCTTTAAATACCCTAATTAAAGAATTACTGTACTTTATTACAACAAAACAGAACTGGTTTGGCCAATTTGTAGTAAGTATTTGTCTACAGAAGGGGGAAAAAAGCTGGTGTTAATTGAAAAGCTAGAGCAGATCCATCTGTAGGTTTGATCTATGCCATATCTTTCGCCCTTTGCTTGAATTGTGAAAGCAGAATGAAACTTTATGTTAAGTTTTAGACGTGAAGGTCCATTGTTGACAAATGTCTGTTCAGCTGGAAAGGACTCACCTGGAACAATTTGTGTCATTTGCATAACAATGTAATTATTTACCAGCTAAATCAGTGCAGAAAATTGGTCGGTTCCATACAAATTCTGTTGAATTGCAGTCTGGTAAATTGAGGTTTCTGTATGGTCTTTTGCAGAAGCAATTTTTTTCTTGTTGCACAGAACATTTTTTTTAAAAAAGGCTATATTCATGAATAACAGAGAAAATATTGTGTACCTGAGTTTGCATAATATCTAAACCATTTTTAAAATCATTTTCAAAGTATGGCCAATCCTGCTAATCATATCAATTTTAGCCTTAGAACTGTGACTAGATTTTGGTTTAATTTAGCTATATTTTATTCTAGTTCATCAGTTATAGTTTGTTTGCACAGGTGACTACAGAGTAAACATTTTGTCTTAATCCTAGTTGGATCGTAGGAGGTTGTCTAAGGTCATTTTTTCATCTGCAGATCTTTCATTGCTTCTTAGGTAGCATCTTCCTTGCTATGAGCTTAGAGGAGTGAAGCCTGTTGACAACTTTGGAATATATAGTTGCCTGTTCTATCAGTCTTGTACAAGATTGAGTGACTGTACTCTTCCTATGTGATTGACACATTGCTACACAATTCTTCATCAAACCAATGAATGCCATATCTTGTTTGATTGTTGGTGAATACTTGTATGATAAAAGGAAATATTGACATGATCTGGCCTGTTTACCCTTCTGCTTGAACTCAGCTTCTAAACCAGTGGTGAAACCTAAAAATTTTCCCTACAGGTTCTGTGGGTGTGGCTTGGTGGGTGTGGTTTGGTTTGGTCATCATGTGAATGGGTGAGGTCAAAAACCAACTTTCACGCTTCACACACAAAAGCCACACAACTGACTCACACACAAGGCAAAAGCACACAAAATGGCCCCTGCAACAACAAGCATGACCCACAAAGAGCTCCAAACCCAACTGTCACACCTTGCACAAAAGTAACACAAAAGCTACACAACTGACTCCTACACCACTGACTCACACACTATGCAGAAGCAGCTGGACTTCACACAAAATGGTCCCTGAAATAAGCAGGGACCTCACAGGGCGAATAGTTAGCTTTTAAAAAATGCTTTAAAAAGGTTTTTTAAAAAAGGTTCCACATTCTCCCCTCTCAGCTGATTGTCAAAGACAGCTGAGAGTCGGAACTTTTTAAAAATGTTTTAAAGCATTTTTTTACTTCCAGTTGAGCAAATAGGTAGTAAAAAATGCTTTTTAAAAAGTTTAAAAAAAGGTTCATCAGCTGTGACAATCATATGTGCCACCTATCATGGGAACCTTTTTGTTTTACTTTTTAAAGCATCTATTACTACTGGTTTGGGTGAACTGAGCCAAACCGGCAGCATTTCACACCTGTTCTAAACTATATTAAAGGATTTAAGTAGACATTGCTTATCAGGGATGTTCAAGTAAAATTTGGTGATGTTCATGATAGAGGAATGGAATAACAGGAAGTTGGAATATCAGCCTTCACCATTATTGAATTTGGTAGATTGAATAACCCAAAACACATTGTCTCATCTGCCATGATCAGAGAGAGTGATGGGGCTCAACTTTTCAGGGCCTTCTTTTTATTCTTTGCTTGACTCATCTACAGAAGGAGGGGGAGAAAGCTAGAGTTTACTGAAAAGCTAGGCCACCGTAGGTTAGATCTATTTATTTTATTTATTTATTATTTTATTTGTCAAGCACTTATTAGATAATATATATAACTATAAACATGATTTGATAGATGAAGTGGATACGAATAAATGGGGGTCAGTAGGACAGGGACGGTAGGCGTGCTGGTGTGCTTATGAATGCCCCTTACAGACCTGTTAGGAATGGGATGAGGCCAACAGTAGACAGTCTAAGGTTAAAATTTTGGGGAGTCAGATAGTGCATTCCAGGCATTGACCACTTTGTTGCTGAAGTCGAATTTTCTGCAATCAAATTTGGATCGGTTCACTTTAAGTTTGTATCTATTGTGTGCTCGTGTATTGTGGTTGAAGCTGAAGTAGTTGTTGACAGGTAGGACATTGTAGCAGATAATTTTATGAACTACGCTTAGGTCATACCGAAGACAGCATAGTTATCTATGTTATCGGCATAGTTATCTATGCCATAATTTTTTGCTTGAATTGTGAAAGTAGAGTGAAACGCTGTGTTAAGTTTTAGATGAGAAGGTCCATTATTGACAAATGTCTGTTCAACTGGAAAAGACTCAGAAGGGAGGGGGTCTATGCTCTTGTCTTAAAACTTTACAAAACATGAAAATTCCCCCACCCCCTTCATCTCAGAGTTTTGGGAGTTTTAAAAAGAACTATAGAAGAACTAAGCAATTTTGCAAATCGCATCCGTGCCTCTTAATTCTGTTGTCCAAACAAACCATTCAAAATCTTCAGCCTTGCCCATTTGTATCTGTGCAAATGATATACCAAGGCCCTATGCAGCTCATGAGCTGCAGGTCGTCCATCTTGAAGTTAGTCCAACATATCTAGTAAGGGCTTGTGATAAATGCTGCATCCACAGAAATTGTCCAAGTTTAGGGTGGGGGAGAAATATAAGTGATGAAAAGTGTGTCATAGTGTCATCGTGCAAAAAGTCTGCCCCTTTTGTACTTTTAAAATAATATTGCACACAAGCATGTATCATGGGCAGAAATTATTGATATTGTAGCACATGCTTTGTCTATCTGGGTTATCATCCTCCACTGCAGACCCACCAAGCTGTTCTAAATCCTCTTCCCTTTCCAGGATTCCAGAATGAATATCTGTGTGCGGTAACTTTATTTCATAAACACAATTTAGCTCACAAAGAGGAGGAAAAGCACTTTCATCCCCAGCAGTACCTCCACAATGTTCAAAGGAGTTATACAGGATGGATAGTTCCAAACTGACATAAAAAGGACCATCAATAGTATGTTTTGGATTAGTTGTCATTTATCCTCTGATTACCTTAGTCTATTGGCTCTAATGTTTTTTTCATTGTCCATTCCCACTAAACAGATGTCAACTTCCTAAGGCAAGGACTATCAGCTGGCAAAGCTGTAGGAGGTGGCATTCTAGGCAACATCTTAGTCATAGATTCACTTAAAAAGACAAGCAAATGCATAACTCTATGTTATAACAATGATGTGTTACTGTGTTGGCAATGGGGCATGTCTCCTTTGTAATTTGGCACTCTAGTTTATGCTTCCATGCCCTTTTCGTTAAGCTCCCTGCCCTCTAAATTCATTTTTTTGTCTTTTACGTTGGTTAATGTTGCTGTTTAATAGCTTGCTTTTGACTCTTGCAGAAAATTCTCTCTCTCTTAAAATGCACAGAGCTCTGACTTTAATAACGTTGCTTTAAAATTTAACCCATGTTGTGTAAGCCTGTGATGGTCTTTTCAGCTGCAATCTCATTTACGATCACGGGCAATTTCCATACAAGTTCAAAGCACAATTGACTTTTATGATCGAGCACATTCATTAAATGTAGTGGCACTTCTTTCTGATATCAGCTTTCTCAGTTTTGTGGCAAGCCAGAAGATGGCAGTGTTTTTTAACAGAAGAGAAGGCTTACTTGTTTAAAAATAAAATGATAAAAGAATCCAGGACTGGGAGACAGCAGGTCTGGGAATATGATTTGAAGCTTTACTTTTTCAATAATTCCTGCTCTGGTGATTAAATTTGAAGGAATAACTGACATGGCAAAAGATGCACAAGACAAACTAAGCTAGCCAGAAATTAAATAATACAAATACTATCATGGAAAGAAGCTCTTGAAGTGATTAGCTCATGCTACTGAAAAGGGTATCTTTCTTTACTGATCACTTATTTTTCAGGTGTGACTGCAGGATACAGAAAACTTTAAAGTGAATGTGTATGTCAGCTCTAATTGGAAGAAAAAGCTGAGTGGTGAAACGGTTGTTGCAACACAGGATGCGGTTCTTAGTAAACTTTTCTTCAACCTGGAGAAGAGCAGAATCTCCTCAAACTGCGAGATGAGTGGCATATAAATTTGATAAATGAATAAAACAGTCATGAAGTCAGTCGTGAAGATAGAAAAGTGTGCAGTGCAGAGCAACAAAGATGATATGGGGTCTGAAGGCTAAACCAAATGATGAAAGATTGAGGGAACTAGTTATGTCTAGTCTAACAAAGAGAAGGACTAGGGCAGTGATGACTAACCCTTTTCTCTGTCAGGCCTACAACCATATTTCTTTTTGGATTTTTGGCTTGCCACACTTTCTATTATTCTGCTATGCATTTTCTATTGTGGGAAAATGGGAGGGGGGATTGTATGGAGCTGGGGATATGTAGTCATAACAAAATTCTTTCTAGAACGCCAAGGTCATCTTTTGTCTCTGCAGTTGACCGGAACTGGATGGGTGAAGCTGCCAGCTCGGCAGTGAATGATTGGACCATGTGATGGATCTGTGGGTGTGGGGGCAAGATCTTGAACTTTCAACTGGGTGGTGGAATCTTCAGATTTGGGTTTCCATAGATGTGCCAACATGGCTCTCTTAATAAATTGGAACTTTGAGGAATGCTTTGCCTTGGAGTCTGATAGCCATTTGTCTGGAATTATACAGTATAGGGTCTTCTGCTGAAGCAGAGTGTTGAACTAGAAGACTTCCAAGGTCCCTCCAAGGTAACTGTCATTTTATTTAGCCAGCAAGTTAGGAAGCTGTATTACCTACCCTAATTCTGATTAATCAGTTTTGACTGTCCCTCTCATGAGAAACTAACTTATAAAAGAAATGTCTCCTTTGCTGTTATTCATTTCTAACAGAGCTGCTTTTCAAATGGAACTTTAATTGCAGAATAGATCAGAAATCCATCAAGCCTACTATGTTTGTATTTTTTCTTTGTTAAAATAAAAACTATTCCATATGTTTCCTAGAGAAAATTAACTTAACTAAAAATCTTGCCCTTTCTTTATATCATGTCAAAGCGAATATTGTTTGAGAATAGAGAACATTTTGAAGGCCAAAATCTTTACTTAATTATTTTCATCTAGGAAATAAGTACCACTATAAGCAAATGATCATATAAAGCGAGTAAAGCTTGGTTATGTACATTAAGACTCAGATTTTCTGTTGTTTTCCTACTTGACCACCTCAGTTGGAGATTCAGAGTTTTTTTTTTGTTTTAAATGGTAGATACAGAGATACAGTATAGATTTGAGTCCAGCCACTTATGATTTACTCAATAGCCCATAGGTATGCAGCCTTTAAGTTCAAAAGGTGGTCAAGCTGCATTCAATAGTACATCTGAAGGAGGTCTGGGGCTGCAAATAGAAGTTGATGGGCACAAATTGATCTAAGATAATAGATTTCTAAAAATAACAAAACAAAATCAACAAACCACAAATCAGCTGTTACAAGGAGATTCTTAAGAGGCACATTGAGCTCCTTTAATTAATGAGATGGAATGTACCATTTTAAAAAATGAGTAATTACTTGCAGTTACTATGTAACAAAACAATAGGGTAAGTAAATGATTTAATGCAAAACAAATTAAACTAATATTCTTTGAAATTCAAAGTGAACCATTCAAAGTTACAATTTTAAAACAAATGTTGTCTTTCCATTTTAGGATTTTGCACTGAGGACACTAGAAAAATTAACGTGTCACTTGTGTAAACATAACATGATAATTTTCCATTCTTAAGCAACAATGCACATTGAAATACTTTAGTTATTCTTTAACGTTTTCAGAACTCCAAATTTATTTTTTACAAAATGCAAAAACATTTAATATTAAGGGAAACACCTGCAAAATATATAGAGCAAACAAATCTTCAAATTAAAACTGAATTTAAGAGGGCTGTCTCTCATACTTAAACAACCATTAACTTGGTATTCTAATTTTCTACTTCAAATGAAAATAATTTTCCAGAAACCATTACATTCTGCACATTCTGCACATCTTTATAGTCCACACATTTGAAAAGTGATTTTGATCCAAGACTAGCTCACTAAAGTACACAGTGAACAATGAACAAAACTGTTTAGCAATGTCTGGAACCTACCACTGAAACCAGACAAAAAAAGCAATTCCCGATCTTTCCTTGTTCTCACCAGCATTTCTTTTCATGAGGGGTGGCTGATTCCTGATTTTGCCTCTAATACATGAATTAAAATGTAATTTAAAATTTGACTGGAGTTTTTTTTGAAACCACTTGGAGGAGCTTTCCTTGTTGAAAAGAATATGAATGTTGGAAGAAAAATCAAGTCTGGTTCCAAGCCAGGAGAAAGATGCTGAAATAAAATGGAGGCTGGCTGCAAGAAAGAATGTCTGTTTATTTGGTAGCCAGAAACTTCAGTGACAGCAGCATGTTTCTGGGGTAGCTGACAAAATGGGGTTGAGAGTAGTGGGGTTTTATACATTCTTTGGGGCTTTGTGATTGAGATGCCTGTTCCTGTACAATAATATGTCCTTTAATATTTTAACGGCTGTTGTCAGATTCCTATGGGGTCATGTAGGGGATCAGGGCTGGCTCTACAGGCAAAAGGGGAAATACAAATCCTAGGTGTTTTGTTTGAGCTAATCTTGTCAGCTTCAGCTCCTTGCCTATTATGTTGCTTATTTGGAGTTTCTGACTGCCCTTTGTTTATGAATAGATTGGCCCAGCTTTCTGAATGGATACAAAATATCCATTCCTAAAGACTAGCCTCTTCAGGTTTCTACTTGAGGCTGTTTTCCTATAGCAGGAAGGATGGGGCTGCTTTCTGTCTTTAAGATGTCTCTCCTCTTCACCTTCATGGGAAATATTCTATTCTGCCTCTTTTTAATATTAAGAATAAAGAATATTTTATTCTGGGGAGGACGAGGCCTTCCTACATGAAGATTCAGCATTCCAGTGCCTGCCAAGCCCTTTGTTAAGATTAACAGCATATCACCTGTTCTGGATCCGGGCTTTGTGATTTGCCTGGAGCATCCAGTTAACTCTAGCAAACAGGTTTTCATACAGATCAAGTTTATTATCTGGCATCCTCATATCAAAGACAGATGAGATTCATCAGATTGCTCATAATCTGTCCCATTTTCTAGAGTAAAAAAGCAATAGATCTGTCCCCGTATTCAGAAAGCATGTTACTCTCTTCCAATGTAATTCGTAATGGTCGTGTCTTTGTTCTACACCCAGGCAGAGAGCCTCAATGGTCAATCAGACACAGGTACTTGGTCACATGTCATAAAGACTACATCTCGCTGAAGGCAATACCACATTTCACTTAAGGGGACAGTTCCCAATTCCTAAGATAACTATACTCTCTAGTCAGCACACTCCCCACCTGGAATTATAAAATTCCACTATTAACTAACTAATTAACTGAGATAAACAAAGG
Organism: Pseudoxenodon macrops; assembly: GCA_032467955.1. NCBI lineage: Eukaryota > Metazoa > Chordata > Lepidosauria > Squamata > Pseudoxenodontidae > Pseudoxenodon > Pseudoxenodon macrops. The sequence continues at coordinate 143,865 of JANHFT010002922.1, read as the reverse complement.
CATAGCATCAAACAATGAGGCATGCAAAGCTTGAGTTTCAGTCTTCAAGTTCGGTCTTCCTTTCCATCAGGAAGTTGCAAAGAAAAAATATTTATTTGCAACTTCCTGATGTCTGCAAAAGTCAGCAGGAGATATAACTTGATGTCGGACTTACATGATAGCCATTGCTGAGGATGGGGTAGGAATAGGAGGAGGGGAGGAAAGAATCTACCAGTTCCTCTTCCATCCCCACACTAATAAATCTGGATGTGTGATGACAAAAGAGCTCTTAAAAGGGGCAAAGCAGTAGAATCTCAGAGGTAAACATCACTTAGAAATCCATTAAGGAGCTGCTGGCATTTTATCTGAGTGCCCCTGTCACTCTGAGTAGACTTTCAGGTATTCACAAGACAGGATGGTTGTTAATGGGAAGGAAATATTCATGTGATTTGAATATATGTGCATTCCAGATCTTCTGGTAAAAAGTAATAACAACCACATGTTGTGGAGGGGGGAGGGGGAAAAATTAGGAAGGGAGCCTCTGCCTGCTGGTGGGAGCAGCAAACAAGGGGTCCCTTTGCATAAGTATGTGGAAGTGTGGCATGGGAAAGTAGGGAGGTGGTTGCTGGGTGCCCTGTTGGCGTTGAGAGTTGGTAGAGCTATAGTGATTCAAGGTTCAGGTTTCCCCTCCAAGGATGATTTCCAAGAACCAAGAGTGGATTCTTGGTCTGGGAATTGTGATGCTTATTTATGGGGATGGCGTAACTGTTCTGGGTATGGAGACAGGCCAGTATTATGGTGGTGATAGATATGGGAAGATATGGTGGGAGATAAGGCGGAGGTCACTCTTGGGGACTGCAAAATCATTATCTTATAATGGTTCCATGTTCCAACTCCTTAATCTCAGTCCGGATAGCCTGCCAGGAGACCTTCAGCAGGTCTCCACTTGCTGCTACTGAATGCCAGCTCAGTCTGTAACAAGACTGTAAGGCTGTAACAGCAAATCAATCTCCCTGCCTGAGCAGCTTGACACCATTCCTGGATTGGTTACTGTTTTGGGGGACTTTAATCTGTCTTCTTTGGGAATGGGGTCTGAGGTAACTTGGGAATTTATAATACCTATGGGCCTTTCTTGGGCCATTCAAGCCCAACTTGGAAGAGTGGTCACATTCTGGACATAGTTTTCTTGTCAGAGCAGTAGCAATGTGATCTAAGGAGCAACTATTATTAGCCCTTCTGTCATTGTCATATCATGCCCTATTGACTTTGAGGTTATCTTCAGGGGAGCTGGACCCACTCAATTGGAGCAATGGTAATGTGATCTGGAATTGGGGGTGCTCATGCTGTCTCCTTTATCACAATCAGATCAGTCAAGGTTAGATTGGTCTACCCCCAGTGACTGATGGATTCTTGGGGATCCCAGCATCCTCTTGGTACTGGAGAAATTGAGATGAAATGGGAGAAGAGATGTCTGCTGGTGCTCAACAAGGGAAAACTCAACCAAATATGGGTTAGAGTTGCTATTAAGGCCTACCATGTGGTGGTAACAGTAGTGAATCACCAGTACTTCTCTTCCCTTATTGTAGAAGCAGGCTGCTGTCCCACCTGTTTCAGGTGACACTAACCCAGAGGTGGGATTCAGCTGGTTCTTACCAGTTCAGGTGAATCAGTTGTTAACTTTTTGCCCAGTTCGGAGAACTGGCTAATCCTACCTCGGGCTGGCCCCACCCACCCTGTCACGCCCCTCCCAGGAGTCCCCCCGCTTGCCCTATTTTGGCTTCAGGGTTGGTGCAGGAGGCCTTCCAGGCCCAAAACCCCTGCTCTAGGGTGAGTTGGGAATGGGGATTTTGCATGATCATTACTGTGGGGTGAGTTGGGATGGGGAATTTGTATGATGATTGCTCTGGGATGAGATCAGGGGTGGGTTCTAAATATTTTTACTACCAGTTCTGTGGGTGTGGCTTATTTTGTGGCCATGGCTTCAGGTCAGGTGACCTGGTGGGCATGCTTTTACACTTTATACACATACAACTGACTCACACATCATGCAAAAGAACACAAAATGGCCCCTACCACAAGCATGAACCTCACAGGGCCACAAAGAGCTGGAAAAAAACATTTGCACTTTACACACACACACACACACCACAAACCAACATAACTGACTCACACACCAATTTTAACAGATTTGCAGAGTTGGAAGAAGGGACCTTGGGAGGCCATCTGGTCCAACCACTCTGCCTAAGCAGAATTGCAAAAAGCTTTGCCCTTGCGTCTGCTGCCTGCGTTACTGCTGCCCCGTCCTCCTGTGGCTGCCTAAAGGTAAATAAGCTGTGGGGTGTGGACTGTAGGAGGGCAGCAAGAAACTACCGAGAGCGCCGGCAGGCTTCCCGGTGTATGTGAGCCCAGAGAGGCCTTTCTTTCCACCACTCCCTGGGCTTGTGTAGACCACGAAACATGCTGGTGCTTGGAGGGATACTTCACGCAGCACGCAGGGGGTGGGGGGAGAAGGAAGAGGCAGAGGTGGCAGTGGAAGGAACGATTGGGGTTGGAAGGGGTGCAACGCGCAGGAGGTTCACCGCAGTTCCTCAGCTTCTTCCTCCTACAGCTGGTGGTAGAAGGGAAGGGAGAGAGAGAGAAAAAACTCTGCTATTTTTAATTGCCCCATTATTTATCATGTGTTAATATTTTACACTGTCCTAGTCCCTACACCTAGAATGCTTTTACTGCCTTTCTTTTGCCCAGGGCTACCACACATTTTTCAGGGATTTACATGCATTCAATGTCTATAGTCC
>JANHFT010002922.1:119675-131304 GCA_032467955.1 Pseudoxenodon macrops | reverse complement strand
GACAAATTCCTTGTGTGTCCAATCACACTTGGCCAATAAAGAATTCTATTCTATTCTATTCTATTCTATTCTATCTACAGGTTTTCTGTTGAAGCAGAATGACAGAAACCTTGTCAATTTCATGTGATTTGGGCTTTAAAAATCTGGGCTGAGAAAATTCCTTCACAACGACAACTATTATATTAATCCAGGGAACGTCAAATACCTACCTGAACTAATGACGGTCTCTGGATCCGCACTCTGCTCCAGACTTGCCCGGCTAATAGTCCGTGCTGCAACATCTGTCCAGTAGATCATTTTCTCCCTACAGTCATAGTCAATGCCTACCATGATGGAACCCTACCATGAAAAACACATAGAAAATAATGATCAGTTCTACAATTATCTCAATGGCCTGCTCAGGGGAAAAACACTTTGCTCCGAATTATGCCATTTTGGATTATTATATGATCTGCTGTCTTCTTTTGTGATTTTTGTAGACCTTAATGAGCAATGTAGTTGAAGATTATGTTGGACATAGTGGACTTCAGCTTTGCTTAAATTATAAATGCAGCTGAAGTGTCATTTTGGGCACTTGGCAACCGGTTAATATTTACAGCTGTTTGCAGTGTCCCATGGCCATGTGACCACTATTTGTGACTCTTTTGCTGGTTTGCAGCAAAAAAAAAACCACCACCCACTGGGGAAAACAAATTTGCTTAATGACCACTATGTTCCCTTAGCGACTGTTATTTTAAAAATGGTCATAAGGGCAAGTCTGATCACATGATGTGTCCATTTACGACTACAACAATTTATGACCACAATTCCAGGCTTAATTATGGTTGTAAATCAAGGATTATCTGTAATTTGAATGTGTGGCAGAGGGTAGCTTCAATGGGCTCTTCCAATTCTATGACCATGTGTCACACAGATGGGCTGCATTTTGGACTGGGAGCATCTGGGTTTGGGACGACAGGTGATCAAGTTTTTTTTCCCCAGTACTATACATCAATTTGGCTGCTATTTCCCATTTCAAAACAGCAGGAAACCATGGCACCCATGTTTAGCAACTGAAGTTGGAAGGAGGTCCAAGAGCCACAAAAAAGGAAGTTAGAGAACAAATTTCTATTGGAGCCCCTGATTCATTAACGGCAGTGGTGGGATTCATCTAGTTTGCACCTGTTCGGTTGAGAACCGGTTGTTAACTTTCTAAGCAGTTCGGAGAACCTGTTGTTGGAAGAAATCTTATTTTGTTTTGTTTCTACTTTACATCCTGTAAGGAAGGCAGGAAGGAAACATTCTGGTGTTGTTTCTAGCCTAATCTTTTTTGCCCTGCTTACAGAAACTGCCTCTCTGTTAACCCTTCTTACATTGTAACAGCTATGGCGAAGCGCCCATCGATGTGAGTGGCATTGAGTTGGCCACACCCACATGGTCACATGACCACCAAGCTATGCCTACTCAGCTGGTCATTAGGGCAGAGAACCGGTTGTTAAATTTTTTGAATCCCCCCACTGATTAAGGGATCATAATTCCACCAACCTCCTTGACTAAAGCCCAGCCTCCTCCCAAGACCTGCCCCACCTTGCACGGAAATACATTACATGCAGTGAGAGAACCGTCTTCGCTGCCTCCTTCTTGAACTTTGTTCCATTCAGTGGCAAGGAACCGATTTGCTGGCCCTGAGCATAGAGCAGGAATGTCCCGGATCCAGGCAGAATTATCTCAGGGCGTGGAGTCGGACGGATGGTTGGAGGAGGGACACTAGGAAGGCCTGTAGGCAAAAGGGAGACATCTCTAGGTCACAAGAATGAAAGACCTGTTTGGCAGTCTAGATCTGCGGTCACCAACTGGTGGTCCATGGACCTACTGGTAGTCCACGAGAAAATTTTGGTGGTCCGCAGGAAAATTATTTGAATTTTTTATATTGCACTAAACCAGGGGGCCTCTGATGAACGTTTTTGTTGCTGCAACGTTTTGTTGCCCTTTTGGGTTGTGTAGGTTGAAAGAGTACAGAAATTCCGACTTGAGGTCTGCTTCAGTCTCCTGGTGCGGGGCTTTGGGCGAAGGCTGGAGGGAAGCAACAGTGGTGGCAAAGAGTTGGAGGACCTTGTTCCAGTGGGACTGTCTCATGGCCTGGAACTGGCTGACCATCTCAGCCCGCTGAGCCTCCAGGCGCCAGTATCTGGCCTTGCACTCTTGCAGGTCTTCCCTCTGCTTGGAAAGCCTATGCTTGTAGTCCTCAGTGAGTTGCTTCTGCTGAGCCTCCTCCTCCTCAGTCAGATCCAATTTGAACTGAGCCAACTCTTTCTCATGGTGGCTGATTAGTTCCAACAACTGCTTCCTGTTGCGGCCCCAGGTAGCCCAGGCGAGGAGTGGCTGGGAGGGGAGGGGTGAGTAGAGGCCTCAACATGACTGACATCGAGTTGGCCATGCCCACACAGTCACATGACCACCTAGCCACGCCCACAGCCAATCATTAGGCAGATCATATTAGTGGTCCGCGGGATTTAAAATTATGAATTTAATGGTCTCTGAGTTCTGAAAGGTTGGTGACCCCTGTCTTATAACATCCATGAATTGGTTCAGCCTTTTTTTCTTTTTTTGAAGCCAGCCAAAGCTGATAGCCAGTAGTACATCTGGGTTAGGAGAAGTACATTACTTAACAATATAATGTTGTTGGAACCCTGTGGTCTCATTTAAATCTAACTTGAGCTGTGTTCCAAATTATTATCAGTTATCATCAAGTTGTACTAAATGCTACAGAACAGCTGCTATATCAAAGCATCCATATTTATCCCAATGATAGGCCTATAAGTAGAAATCAAGGAAAAGTTCTTTGTCTGGCTTGGTAATATCTGTAATATTTGTAAAATGTACATGGTATAAATTTAGTTGAAAAAGTTTCACCATGTAATTCCAACAAAATAGAAGATGAAATTTCATCATGATTTTGCATATGTTAACTGAAACTCTTATCAGGACCAGACAATTTTCCTAGCTTCATAGATTGAAATATGGTGGCCATTTCTTAAAATAAAACAAGTAAAACTCGATTTGTTGCCTGGCCTGGTAATAAATGTTTTATAGTAATCTTACATTCTGTAAAGAAAAACATAACCCATAATACGTTGATAAAGAATTGGAACTATACAGTTTAAAAAAGAAAATTAAAAATTCTGACAAAGTTATGTTAAATTTCTCGCATTATCTTGGATTTATTGGATAACTTCTATGTGATTCTTCCAGTTTAGTTGGTACACAGCACATTACCACTCAATCCATATATCCAGATCAGGGCAAAGACATTCACACGCATACATAGACAAACATGCATAGAAAATATAGACATACACACTACTCCGTTTAGTTTCTAGGAATATAGGTTGCTGTTTATTAAATGTCAAAAAACTTCAAAATACAGTACATTAATTGCAGAAAGAGGACAGTTAACTGCAAAAAAGGCAAGGAAAAGCAGGGAAAGAGACAAAAATAAAAATGACAGCAGACTTAATAACAATAATTTACATCATATCTCTATATCTACTTTAATTAAAAGACACAGAACTTTTAAACCACTGAAAACAATGCTGTGGATTAACATGGACAATCTCAAGGGAAGTGACCTTTGGTTATTCCAGCTTTAACCTTTTTGTGTTCATAACAGTAGCAGGATGGTGATGGAAAGTAGGACACCTGGTGATCCCTCCTCTATTCTGCACCAGAAAGAAAATAATTTTCTGGATGGGGATAATGTATCTAACACAATTGATGGTACAAAATTACCGTGCTTACTTTGTTACTTCTGAAAGAGAATTGTTTAATTCAGTAGATAGTTCTCTCCATTTCCAATTTTGTTTCCTTGTGGGTTGTAATAAAAAAAATGGTTTTGGAGACATGAAGCTTGTTTACTTCATAATTAAAAGAAACAGGATCTCTATTGATTAGGAAATGGATGGAATGCATAAAGAGTTTACAAAATTGAATGTATCCTTCAGAGATTTCACTAATTGCTTTTTCTTTTCATCAGATGCATAAGCTATAATTTGACCTTGAATAAATGCTTTGGTGGTGTCTCATACTAAGGAGAATGTTGCCACTGAGTCTCTCTTATTATGAAAAAAAAACTCTACCTTCTCCTCTATTAACCATCTGGTTAATAAAATATTTATTTTGCAGGAAAGATGCATTCAAGGTCCACTTAAAAAGTTTGCGAAATGAGATTTAAAAGCTCACCAAAGTATGATCTGAAATCATAACAGCATCTATGTCACAGGTCTAACTCGTAGTCAAGAAATTTATTTATTTATTTAGCATATGGCAATGGCACATTAGCCAGGAGACTACAATGCTAATGCAAAGTAGTAGTTTGACTGCCTCTTTGGCAGCCCTGCTTGGTTCATGCTTGTGCGCTTCCCAAGGTGTGCCACAGGAGGGCGAGCTAACTCCACACCAGAAAGAAAGATGAGCAGTGTTTCTGCAGAGTCATCTAAGGTCCTCTCTCTCCAGCTAAGCTGCTTCACATAGGGCATTATAACCAGGAAGGTTCAGTGCTGTCAGGATTCTAACTGCCCACATGAAGCACCAGCTCATTTCCCCACCGAAGTGGTACCTATTTATCTATTTGCCTGTAACAGGCTTTCAAACTGCTAGGTGGGTAGAAACTGAAGCGAGTGACAGGAGCTCACCCTGCCAGGCAGTATTAAAAGTCGAACCGCTGGAGCAAAAACTATCTCCAGTGTCATTAAGTCACTGAACCACCTTTAATCTTTAATTAAGAAATGAGATATCAAGAAATAAAAAGATGGAAACAATTTCTATATATAGAAAAAAGAAAGTGTAATAATGTTGGGAAGAAGTAATGGAATACCATATTTTTATTTGTTTATCTACCTAAGTCAAGGCAATGAACATATCCACCGAACTTTCCTCCTCCTATTTTCCCAAAACACCAACCCTGTGAGGTGAGTTGGGCTGAGAGAGAGAGAGAGAGTGACCCTCCTCAAGTGAGCAGCAAAGCGCAGGAAAGGCACGCGCAGGGCAGGCAGCTGCTCATCTAGGGAGGGTCTCCCTGCATGTGCACAAGATCCCGCCTCAGCCACAGTGAGCCAGCCCAGATTTCCAAAAGAAAAAACAAAAGACGTAGTGAAGCGCCTCAAGAAGAGCTTGCTGGCTTGGCTCAGCCGTGGCAGAGAGAGAAGGGGGGTGAGAGAGAGACAGAAGAGACACACACGATGGTTAAGAAATACTGTCTTAACTGGAAAAGAAAAAGTGAATATGCCTGCCTGTTCAGTTCTCCATTGTCTTTACTTCAGTGATACTGATTATCACTGGGATAATCAGGTGGGATTCAGCCCGTTCTCTCCCGATCGGGCGATCTGGTAGCAGTGACTGCGTGAGGCTGCGTTCACCCACACGGACGTAATGTGCAAGTACTGCGCATGCATAATTTTTGAAAAACCCTTCAGGACCAGCTCTTTACCCAACCTATGGTCACTAGCCATGGTCATCCCTATCTTCAAAAAGGGTGAGCCCAGCCTAGTTGAAAATTACAGGCTAATCTCTTTATGTTGCATCACTTCCAAAATTATGGAATCAATCATTAACCAATCCATTACCCTCCGCTTACTTTTAACCAGAGCGTATAAAACATTTGCTAGACCAATTCTTGAATACAGCTCATCTGTCTGGACCCTGCACTACATATCGCACATTAATACAATTGAGAATGTCTAGAGGTATATTGAAGAGTCCTCCATGCCTCTGTTCGCAATAGAATACCTTATGCCACCAGACTTCAAATTTTGGGCCTAGAAAATTTAGAACTACACCGCCTTCGATCTGTCCTAAGTGTAGCACACAAAATTATCTGCTACAATGTTGTACCTGTCAATGACTACTTCAGCTTCAACCGCAACAACACACAAGCACACAATAGATACAAACTTAATGTAAACCGCTCCAAACTTGATTGCAGAAAATACGACTTCAGCAACAGAGTGGTCAATGCCTGGAATACATGACCTGACTCTGTAGTTTCTTCCCCAAACCCGCAAAACTTTAACTTTAGACTGTCTACCGTTGACCTCACCCCATTCCTAAGAGGCCTTTAAGGGGCCCACCAGTGTGCCTACAGTCCCTGTCCTAATGTCTCCATGTATTTGTAATCATCCCATGTACTCATAACCATGTTTATACATCATATGTATTCACAATCATGTTTATACTTTGTCTGTAATCATATATATGCTTGACAAATAAAATAAAATAAAAAATGCGCGGATGTCCGTGAGCATGCGCAGATGAGGCATGTGTGATTGAAGCGAGCGCACGTGCATGCACACTCATATTTGTGAACCAATAGGGAAGGGAAGTGAACCCTACCTCTTGTGATAATAACAATAACAGTGCTGAATATTATTTGCATATTTATAGGAAAGTGCACTTTTAAGTCACATTTCCAAAGTCACATAAAAAGACAATTTAATGGGGGGGAGGGGTGTTTATTAATCTTATAATGTTCTAAATAGCCTATCCTTTTCTTCTTCCTAATGTTTCTCATTAAGTGTTGTAGAGTTTCTAAAAGGATGATGGCTTACAAGTAGTAATCTATTCCCCGCCCCCCATTGTATTGAGTTTCAGTACAGCAAATGAGCGTTACTTCCTTAAGTCAGGAGCCAGCACCACATCAGTAATAAGCTGTATGAGGCCCCGTTTTTCAATTCACACAGATCCCAGTCCAGCTGTACCCTCCCAATCCCACCATGGAAATAAGGCAGCAAAAATTATCATGGATTGTTTTGTTTAACTAAATAGACAACAAAGTAGGCTAAATTGACTTATGACTAGAAGGCAAATTCAGGTAGCGTCCAGCCTTCAGTCTCTCATTTCCTTTTGGACTGTTTGAATTCCTCCTGCATGGAAAATTTCTGGCTTTTATAACCATGTTAGAGAGTGATACTTAGCCATCTTGCAAGAAGCAATTGGTTATCAACATCTGTATGGTACTTAATCTAGTAGTCACGTTTCGACTGATTATGTGATAAGGAAAGTGTTTATTTTTTAAATATTTTTTTATCATGCCTTTATTACTTTAAATATCCCAAGGCGGCAGACATATCCAATACTCGTTCCTCCTCCTATTTTCTCCACAACAACAACCTTGTGAGGTGACTTGGGTTCACAGAGAGGGACTGGCCCAAAGTTACTCAAATGGCTGTCATGCCTAAAATGGGACTAGAACTCACCTTCTCCTGGTTTCTAGGCCAGCACCTTAACCACTAAGACAGGAGTGTCAAACTGGATTTCTTTGAGGGCCAGATCAGCATTGCAGTTCTCTGCGGGCCAACCGGTGGGGGAGATGGGACAGACGCCGGCCCATTTTGGCTGCCAGAGGCATCGCGGGCCGGTCCTTTGTTATTTTCAGGCCGCCAGATTTAAGCACCCATGGGCCAGATCCGTCCCGTGGGCCTTGAGCTTGACACCCCTGCACTAAGAGAATAGGGGTGGGGGAGCAGGGCATGGAAATGCATTTTGACATGCTGTTATCCATTCCTGAAAAAGGTTATACTTTTTGCATGTGGCGAAGGAGAAGCAGGAACACCACAGCAACTTGTAAACTGTAGTGGGAAAACGACTTAAATTAATTGGAAACGAGACAAAGATTGAAATAGCTTTGATGTCCTTCACATGAATTGAACTCATTGATGGAAGGGAGAACAGTTAATTACACTGTTAAAGAATGAGTCAAGCGTTCTTTGAAGTTAAAAATACCTGGCATTTTATGGTCAAGTAGCAATAATTAAAATTGTGCGTTTTGATTCAATGGCTATATTTGTTCACTCTCTTCTATTAAGATAGTCTTCTTTCTTTTTTTTCATCCCAAGTGTATACATAGTCCAAATGTATACATACCATGACATTTAATTAAGTGGAATTGTGATACTCTTGGCAGAATCTTTGTTCCTTGCTTAAACTAAATGTCCATCAAAGGGACATTGCCACCACGCAGGGCAAAAAAATGCTGGTCTGAGTTTTCATGAGAAAGAATCAACAAGCATAAATTCAACTTTCAGGGAGCGATTTTTCACTTTAAGCGAAGATGAAAAGATTAAAAACTGTTTCTGGCATCATTTCTGGGGATTATTTTCTGCTAGGTTCTGTTGTAGCCTGTCGGCCGCCAGCCACTCCAGCAGCCAAATCAGAGGAGGAGGAGGAGGAGGAGGAGGTGTGGGGGTCAGGATCAGCATCAGGACAACCTGGGAGCTCCGAGGCAGAAGAGGGAATGGAGCTGATAGAGAGAGAAAGAAAAAAAGAGACAGAGGCAGAGCCTGGGCCGTCCGTCAGCCCTCAGATGGAGAGTCAACAGCCTCAGTCTGGAGATGTCTGATGAGGAAGAGGAGGAACAGCTGGGTCCAGTGCCTGACGCGCAGATGCACAGAAGGCAGAGAAGAGGAGAGCAGTGAAAATCCATGGGCCGATCCTTGGGAAGGAAGAGCCACCACTACTAACAAAGCCCCACCCTAGCTCTGGGGATAAAAGGCAGAGGGCAGAGATGAATAGATATGACAGACAACTATTCATCCTCTGGTCAAACAGTCTTGTTAGCCTGCGTTGAGAGAGAAACTTTTTGCCAGGACTGTCGGCACTCCTAATTAAAGGAATCTTTAAGTTCACTTCAAAGGGTTTGGGGAGCTGGGTCAGAACAATTTCTCTTTCTTAGAACCAGAACAGAAACCTTACCAGGGAAATTCTCTTTGAATTAAAATTGCCAGGATCAGATGAATCCCATTTTAGGATCCTGAAGGAACTAGCCTATGATCTGATTAATCCTCCTATGAAATAGACCAGATCAGGACATCAAATCGATGGGAAGACTAGAGCTAGGCATTCTACAGTGACAGAATTTCCCAACCCTGATTTTTTTTTAATTGAGTACTTTTACAGAGTATGGGAATACTGTAGATTTGAAATAGCTTGACTTCAACTAAACACTTGACAAAATAACCCATGACTGATAAGCTACTTAAATAACCCGTGACTGATAAACTACTTAAATGTCGGCGGGATTGACATGACAATTAAATGGGTATCATATTCTGAGAATGATCTTCAGTGGCACTGACATCAAAGAGATGTCAGTGGAATGCCACCAAGATCAGTCCTGGATCCTCTATTATTCTAATATATTGATGATGATGATGATATCCATTCAGTCGTGTCTGACTCTTGGCAATTCTATGAGTCATCTCTCTCTATATAATTTCCAAACTTGTCCTACTTCTTTTAGTTATTCTGTAGTCTGGCTGGTGTCAACTTTGATGCTGTCTAGCCACTGTGTTCTTAGATGGTCTGGTTTCCTTTTACCACTAACTCTTCCAAACATAATTGCTTTCTACACTGAACTCCCTTGCACGACATGGCCAGAATAAGTATATTTCCATTAATTATTTCCAGATATATTTCCATTAATTATTTGGATAAAGAAGTGGGGAAATGCTTATCAAATTTGAAATGGGATAGCTCATTCCTTAGAAGACAGATTGGTCATGTGCCAGCAAGACAGTGTCAACACTTACAGACACACAGACTTTCTCATGTTAATTTGTCCCTAACTTGTTCCTTTACATGTTCCAGTGGTGCACTTTTCACGTTGTAACTCAGTCCATCCACTTTGCTGCTGGTCATCCTCTTCTTCCCTTCCCTCCCATGTTTTCCAGCATTAGAGCCTTTTCCAGAGAGCTGAGTCTTCGCACAATGTGTGCAAAGTAGGATAATTTGAACCCAGTCGTTGGTCCCTCAAGTGAAGACTGTGGTTTGAGTTGTTCAATGGGCCTCTGGTTTGTTTTCTTGACTGTCTATGGTATTCTCAGGAGTTAAAAAAATAAAATATATACCTTGATCGGTTGAAGAAATAGGTTGAAACTAACTGAAAGAAATTTAACAAGATAAGTGCAAGGTTCTTCACTTAGGAAAGAAAAACTCACATGCAGGTATGAGATGGGAAATGACTGGCTTGGTGAGAGCACTTCAGAAAATGTCTTGAAATAATAGTTTAATGGCATCCTAAATATGGAGCCAGCAATGTCATATTGCTGCAAAAAAAAGACAATGCAATTTTAGGCTGCATCAACAGGAGTATACTTTCCAAACTGTGGAAAGTAATCGTTCCACTCTTTGCTGCTGTTGTCAGACCTGACTTCCAATACAGCGCATAACACTTCAAGAGGAAATCCGGAAAATTAGATCGGATTCAGAGAAGGGTAATGAAGTTGATCAAGAGGCTATACACCGTGAAAGGAGATTAAAAGTGCACAGTGTGTGTGACAAGATGACTGAGGGGGATATGAAAGCCATCTGAAAAGATGTCACCTAAAAAAAAAAAGATAAGCTTTATCCTTTCTTGTTCAGAGTGCAGAACATGAAATATTGATTAAAATTTCAGGAAGGCAGGTTCTAATGCAACGTGAGGAAAAGTTTCTAACAGGAAGAAGAGATGGATATGGATGTGTATAAGTGGGAGGCTAGATATCCAACTTGCTTGGGATGCTTTAATCTGGATACCTGCACTGAGCTGGGGAGTAAACATGACGGTCTAAATCAGGGGTGGAGAATGATGAACCTTTTATGACTTGTGGACTTCAACTCCCAGAATTGATTTGTGGACTTCAATTCCCACAGTTGAAGTCCACAAGTCATAAAGGTACCATCATTCCCCACCTCTGGTCTAAATGGTTCCTTTCTATAGTAGAGTTGTTGGATTATATAGTGCATTCATCTAGAGAGTTTTTTGTCTGTGAGTTGAGATGGAGAATATGGGACAGAGGTTAAGCCAATGAGATCCATTCAACCTCATCGTTCTGTCCAATTGTAAAGGTAAATATTCTCTTTAGTCATCCTCAACTCCCAATTACTGCACAATCATATCCTTATTAGTTTCTTAAGGGAAAACAGAAGAGGTTTGTCACTGACTTCATTGTGGATGTTTTGTCATTGTCTTCTTTGTGGATGTTTTCTTCCTCCCAATCGAGTCTCTGATATTCTATTTCATGGTGGTCTCCTATACGAACACTAGGCGCTATCATCCCTAGGCCACACATCTTCCTTTCTGAACTCCAGTTTTTCTGTTACCCAGAAATATTTTCAGGCTCTGTGTTAAAAAGTTTAAAGAATCAATACATTAATCACCACATTGTTTAATTGTAGACAAATCTGTTAGTTACTTTTGTCCTGACATTCAAATCCTGATAGAAAATGTAAAACATTCCCTTCAATATATTTGCTTGTATGGTCTGACCTAAGTGTAGCACACAAAATTATCTGCTACAATGTCCTACCTGTCAATGACTACTTCAGCTTCAACCACAACTTTACAGGAGCTCACAATAGATACCAACTTAACCTAAACGGCTTCAGACTAGATTGCAAAAATTGCCTGGAATACATTACCTGACTCTGTAGTTTCTTCCCCAAACCCCCAAAACTTTAATCTTGGACTGTCTACAGTCTGTCTCACCCCCTTCCTAAGAGGTCTGTAAGGGGCGTGCATAAGCGCACCAGTATGCCTACCGTCCCTGTCCTAATGTCCTAATGTTCCCATGTATTCATAATCTTGTTTATACTTGTATCTGTTTTCTAATATACGCTT